>JANZXV010355244.1:0-11230 GCA_027576455.1 Erythroxylum roigii
TTATTGAAGTGTTTTAGACATAGGTTTCGTTTGTTGGTGTTTTGGATTCCGGACGGGAGGTCCGATGTTTCTGACTTTATGTGATTGGAGTTGGTTTATAGAAGTGTGTTTTTGCCTTTGCATATTTTTGGGCTGTATAAAATACAGCTGTTATGCTGCCCGATTTTCGGTAAAAATCAGGTTATGGCAAAGTAAGAATTTGATTTTTTCCGGTTGGGGTCCGATCCCAAGATCAGGTTCCAACACTCAGTGACTTGTTTTTCAATTTCGTGCTTCTGGAAATATGGGTATCAGTAAGGTTTGACATTAATAGCAGCGGCATCAGAAGGCAAATGAATGGCGTGATCACTGGTGCGGGCAGGAGGTAACCTAAGGGCCTTAGTAAAGACTGACCGAAATTGCTGCAACAGAGGCTGAATGGCCGAGGAAATTGACGATGGTGGTGCGTTGGATTGAAATTGGATCTAGAGGCCAAAAAACTCAGCCACAACCCTAACATTGTGGCTCCTACGCAAGGAATTCAACTGAATAGGCTGAGGGCTCGCACTGTGGAGGCCCTTCCAAGAAATTGTAGTAGAGCCCTGGACGAACTGGAAGGTAGAGTCGGCATAGTTGGTGAGCACCGACCCAAGTGTAGCCAACCAGGCCACTCCAAGCACGACATCCGAACCATGGAGTGGTAGAACATAGAAGTCAGCTGAAATAGTGGTACCTTGAATTTGCAAATGGACATTACGAGCCTTGCCCTCACAGTGAAGATTTTTGCCATTGCCCACAAGCACCAGGAAGGAGACAGACGGATCATGATCCAAGCCCAAATGTCGAGCAACCCGACTCTGAATAAAGTTATGGGTACTGCCACCGTCGAGAAGTACCTGAACGGATTGACCTTGAAGCACTCCCATAAAGCGTAAGGTTGCCGGAGAAGGACAACCAGACATAGCATTATAAGAGATGATGGTTTAAGGGGTGGAAGCTGAAGCGGAAATGGGAAGAGATGGTGTATCGTGTGGTGGTGGTGGTGGTGTATCTGGTGGTTGCAGTGGGGTGTCCTCTTCTCCACTGGAATAATCATCATCAAGCAAAAAGAGTTGGGGTCGATTGCATTTGTGCCCCCGCTCAAATTTGTCATCGCAATAGAAACAGAGGCCCTGTTGCCGGCGACGTTGTGTCTCGGCATGTGTCAAACGACGAGTTTGGGGGAGTGTGGGTTTAGGTGGGTCGGGGGCAGTGGAGGTGTGGGCAAAAGACCATCAGATGGTAGACGGTCCCAAGAAGGCATACTTCTGAGAATAAGTTTCCGTTGTTTAGCGAGCTTAGCCTCTTGAAGACGGGCTAGACTAATAGCCTGGTTCAACGAGGTGGGCCAGAATAAGAGTACCTCATTTTTTATGTCAGCCCGAAGCCCAGAAATGAAGCAATCGATGAAAAAGGATGAGGGAAGGTCAGCAGTTTGGTTGGAGAGAGCTTCAAATCGTGATTGATAATCCTCAACCGTGGATGTTTGCTACAATTTGGCAAGCAGCCCTTGTGGTTCCCCAAGATGAGTGAGCTTGAATCGCTCAATCAAGGCTCTGGCAAAGTGAGCCCAGCAGGAGAGCTGTCGGTTGCACTTCATCCATTGATACCATGTCTTGCCTTGCCTTCAAAATGAAAGGCAGCCATAGTGATACACATTGTATCCTCTGTGTTGTAGAAAGAGAAAAATTCTTCAGCATTAAAAACCCATGAGTCAGGATCGGAGCCATCAAACTTGGAAAGTTCCACCCGGGCAGCCTTGGGCTGAAAAGGGGCATCAGTGAAAGAGACAAAACCATCGGAATGGTGGCGGCGGGCATCGGAATGGGAGGATGATTTGACAACCGGGGCTTTGTTCTTCAAAAGTTGACTCAGTTGAGTGAGTTGGTGACTAATATCACTCATCTGGTCTTTCACCTCAAGCAAGGTAGCAGCTTGAGAAGAGACGGTGGATTGAAGGGAGTTCATGGCAGTGGATTGGCCGGCGAGGTCGCCTTGGAGTTTGGAAACTGCCGCATCAAGCTTGGCGAGACGAGTATTGTCAGCCATGGGAGAGAGGTCGTCGATGAAAGCACCAAAAAATGTAAGGAAACAACCAATAATGTACCGAACAGCAATAAGCAGAAGGATTCCTTGATAGATTCTCAGCGTCAGCAACAGGTGATAGTGCTATTACAGAGAAATTGACAAACAGCGGGACTGAGAAAGAAAAGAAAAATCTGGTACAGTGGGTACCCAGATGAGGGATAAGGAATGGACTTAGCCAATTCTGGAAAATTCATGTCCCTTACAGTACAGTCCTAAGATTATTTATAAGATAGTGCTTAACAGAAAATGTAACAAACTTGCAGCAGCTAGCCCTATACGAAATCCTTTAAGACCACTGGATCCCTCCTTTCACGCAACAACCTTCCCATGGGATTTGAAGCAATTGCTGTCTCACTTGTATTTGCCACGTCAGATGGCTCAGATGATTCATGGGTCGTGACAGGGCTCTTCTAACTTAAGTGAGGTCGCGGGTTCAAACTATCCTCATGTATGCAATCATTTAAAACTTGGGACCAGAGCTTTGCCTCCCGTAAGGGACCTATTCAGCCTAAGCGGGAACTAGTCTGGGTGTGAATGGCTTAAAGGCGTCTTCCTATAATTAGGACCCTCGTAGAACACTTCATGAGAAACCCAAACAAAAAAAAAAGACACTTCCATATTGTTCTTTCGAGATACCTTACCAAGGGAACAAATATTCTATTTTTATTAAATCTTATTTATATATTTTCATGAAATTTATATAAATACGTGGATAACAATAAATGACACAGATTGAGAACACTCTTAAGATGATATGGTATTCCAACCTTTTACCAACCTAATTAAATATACGACTTGCTAATCTTTATTTGTTAGTGTAGTACATAAGGTTTTTCATTTTATAAGAATCTGAAGAGAATTACAATGTACATAATATTTCTTTTGTATTTTTATAAAAAATTGTTTATATGACTTAAACGTGTTCTTTATTTGTCATATTTCTTACCATAAGCCTTAAATTGTGTTTTGGATAATTTAGAGTTACAAGATATGGTTGTCTCTAACCTCAGTTGCTTAAAAGATTATAGATTCATCAGCAGTTAAGAAAGCATGGGCTTCATGGTGTAACTTGTTCGAGCAGCTGAAAAATATTGGCGTTGCTTGAGGACCATTTACCAAATATGTAGAATATATATATTCTTTGATTATTTTCTCTCTTAATCAAATATCTAGTACTCACAACAACTAGGGAGGTTTTTTATTAACACGTTTTGTATATATTTGTGAAGGATTTTGAGCTAAAGTTGCAAGAAACAATCAAATAAAGTTGAGAAGAAATTCAAATGCAAGCTCAGGATCTCTTCATATTGATTGATTTTGCTTTGAAGTACAAAGAACGTGTTAAATCCAAAATTGGGGAGGTAAAAAGTAATATTTGCCTATTATAATCCCAAATTGTGTTTTGGGGATTTAGAATTTCTAAAATCTTATCCCCAAAACATAATTTAGGGTTTAAGAATTTTAGGGTCTACATTAGCCACCTATGTGGCTAACTTGGGCCTCTGTATTTGAAAAAAATACAAATTATATATAACTGATGGAATTTTGAAAAAAACTTAAAGTTCTATCAATTTGAGGGCTAAATTATATGAGTATTAAAATGTTATAATCTTTTTTTAAAATTGACAAACGTTATGATATAGTTTTATAGTTTAAATTTTAGTGCAAGCCTTAGGGATTAAATTTAGAGATAGCAATGGACCGGACTAGGGCTAAGTACACCTAGGTCCAACCGCTGCTGCTAGAGAAGGGCTCGAGGCAGGGAGCCCGAGCCCAAAGCAACCCAACCCAACTATTTTTATTTAAAAATACAAAATAACATCGTTTTGCTCATAAATATCGGGGGAGAGGCAAGTCGGGCCAAACTTGAGCCCAATTGCCATCTTTAACTAAAATGTATCTTCAATATTTTTACAATTTTGTTATGTATTACTCAATATGGTATATAGGAGAGAGGACTTTTCCTAATGGTATAGGAGAGAGGTTCATAATAATGATTTGGGCTTCAACTCAATTAATATATAAGTTAATAACTTACATAAATTATTAAAGCAAAAGAATTCACTATATAAAATTTAAAAATTATATAACAAAATCGACAAAAAATATATAATTTAAAAATTATATAACACAATTGATAAAAAAACTAATTTAGGAAAAATAATATTTTTGTTAGTTTAAATCAGGGAAACGAATTCATAAGTGCTTACTTTTTTAAGGATTTTTTTAGTTAAGTGCCCAATTTAAAAAATTTTCAATTTAGTTTTTATTATTTTTGTTAGTAATTTGTTGATGTGGCTATCAAAGTAAGCTTTCAATATTGCCCATGTAGTTGTTTTTGGGCTCAACAATTACCCATATGATAACAAATAATCATAATTTCTTTCATCCCTAGATCGTCACTCTTGACAACTAATTCATCCCCAATTTTTCCTTCAACACTCCCTATTGAAGAAGCTTCATTGCTTTATCGTAGGCATCATGGTAGGGTACAAGAGAAGATATTCAAAAAGTATACCAAGTCCAAGATTCAACTTTTGTTTTAAAGTGCAAATAGGATGAGATTAAAGGTCCTTTGTAAAAATTTTCGACCTTGCTTTGCTAACCATCAATATCTTTTTTGATTCCATTATAGTTCATTATTTTGGGTTGGTTTAAGTTATTGATAGGGTGGTAGGTCCTGTGCAATTGTAACTTTACTAACTTTTATGTGCATGCATGTGGATTATCATTATAGTTGTTTGTGATAAGTCCCCAAATTTATACTAGTCACATTAAAAATAAATTTCATCATGCATATACGCACACAAAGATCTAGCAACCATGGGTTGAAAGATGTCGTGCGTTTACATTATTTTTCATGTTTGATTTTCAGTTTCGTTATCTTCTTTTCCGTCAGCTCTACATCCCTCTCATTTATTTTTCCTTCTTTTAACCTTTTAAGGATTGTTTGTTTAAAAGCAATTACTGTAACTTTTTACCCACTTAATGATCTAAACATCCAATGTAACAAAACTAGAAAGCAAAATGATGAAATGTGCACTTCTCAAGTAAGTTAAAAACATCTTCTCAGTATCTTTATTTTGGTTGTTTCAATAATCAATTATTAGGTTGTCTTTTAGCTCATTGCTTATTATACTTAACATGAGTTTCGTTTTGTCATTACAGGAGAAGGGCATTGCTTTATACAAGGGATGTGAAACAAGTAATTTGGGCTAAATATGATAATTATACCACAAAATTAAAGAAAAGCAACATATGCCTACTTTTTATGTTCATGGTAGTGAAATTTCTAGGTCAATCCCACTTTTATATACAACTGATGGTGGTTGATTGTTGTGTTTGTGAAGACACCTCCTCTTATTTGCCATGGTTAGGTTTGTTCTTTTTTCTTTTTAGGTACTTACTTTTCGTTCAATTTCTTCATATGAATATATTTTCTAATAAAATTAAGTAAAATATAAATTCCAGTAATATCACTATTTGTGTACTCTCTAAAGTGTTTTGCTATTATAATGGTTAATTTTTCTTATATGGGTATAAAATTCCAACCATGTTAGTTTGTTAACCTTAGGTTTTCCCTAATATTTTTTATGTGATTAGATATAAGAGTTCAGGTTTTATATTGGGACCTTGCATAGGAAGTGTTGAAAGTTTATACTTTAGGTATCCTCTCTTAGTTAGTTTATGGAATCTTAGACTTTGCATTTGAGGAGCTAAATTTAAATAGAGAATAGAAAATGTAATTGAATTTAGTTGAAGGTGGAATGCTGATGATATGTTGTAGCAAGGATTCCACTTATTACTTCTTTAATTTTAATATTTTGTACCTTAATCATTTAGTAAAAGTTTTTACATTTATGTTAATAAACCTAGTGAACAATCTTAATTACTCTAAAGTTGCTAATTGAAAACTTTTTCTCTTCACTTAAATGCCTTTATGCTTAATATAATATTGACATTTGTATGTAAGGTTCTCCTATTTGTTTGTGATGCCTAAAGATGAATGATTGAGATGGGAATTTAATTATTTTCTTAGTTGAAAGCTTATCTACTAGAAAATGTGGAATATGTTGGTGGAGATGATGAAATTATGGGCATTGAAACCTATAGGTTTTATTATTAGGACCTTGAGAGGATGTTCATAGAAGATGTTTAAGGACCTAAAGCAAATAAGTTATTGTATAATGTGCTAAGTAGTAGTCTAAAAAATAGTTTGATAGTGGTGATAAAAAGTGATTATTATACAATGGAAATATATAAGCTTATTGTAGAACATAAGGTGCTAAAAATCTATAATGATCATAGATCCATTTTTACCACATTTAACAAAAATATGGATACTAAAGTTGGTATTAAATGGTTTGAAGTTGATGATGATGCTAAGGCCATTACTGAAATTGCGAATGATCTCTATGTAAATGCCGCTCATCTTATTATCATATTGTCTATGAATGAAGATGCATAAGGTTGCAAAATAAAACTGTGGTTATAAGTGATAGTAAAGTTGATCTTGCTAAGGAATAAGATAATATATTTATTAACATAAGAATTAAGGAGAATTTTAGTTTGGGTTTGGATGATGAATAGTTGGCCGTGTCTAGGGACTTACTTATTTCTTCTAAAAAGGGACAACTGAAGAAAAAGAATAGAGAGCAATGCAGGGGAAAGTTACAAAAATTGGAGCGGATTATAAGATGATAGTGAGGGGTTTGATGTAAAAAATTAAAATATAACAGATTAATTAGTACCACAAAATGAGGTTTGAAGAAGTCAAGCCATAAGTTCAAATTTCTACTGGTTTTAATGCATTTCAATAAAGCATAAAATTCCCTCACGTCCAAGTTGACAAGTCTTTGATAGGTCTTAGGATGAACACAAAGGCAAACACACCCATATTTTGGATTATGTGGTGTATATTGTTTCCAATAAGGAATAGGAGAATAAACATGCCTATGTTATAGGTCGTGTATCCATTCAAAATTGATTTATTATATTATAAAATATCCAAGATATCGTGTATCAAATTATATATATGCTCAAATTCATGCTTTTAGTGAAGAACATTGACTTAAATATAATTGCGTCTCAAATTGTGTAGCTCATCGTAACTACTTCAAAAGTTAACATATTTTGAATGCTTTTAGTGTTCAAAGTCGTGTGCTTTATTTCAAGAATCTAGAGAAGAATATGTGCTAGCATACAACCATGACATAAGTCGTGTTATAGATCGTGAAACTTTAACATAAGTATTTTTTTTAATCTTTTTGGTGATATTTATGGTTAAGAAATCATCTCATTATATTAGTTCAATATCAACAAGATAATTTATACTAAAATGTATCTTAATGATGTTAAATGTAGTGCTTATACTATTATGAAAAGCTAAATTACCATGTTGGTTATTAAGTTGTTTCTTTTCTTGTGTCCAAGTTTTTTTTAAAGATATTAGAATGTCCTATAACTTGTAATATCTTCATCTTATGTATTTAGACACTTTGAATGGAATGAAAAGAAGAGAAATATTATGCTCTTGTTGTTAGTGTTTATTCTTGCATATGTAGTAAGTGCTAAAAACACAAAACACCAACAGAGTTAAAATTTTGACATAGTGTCGAGCCCCTAAGGATCTTAAGTGGATGTGCAAAAGAACAAGTGAGAATGCCCTTCTTTCCTCAAAGAAACCTAAGACTTTCAAACTTATATTGCTAGAATGTTTTCAACAAGTTTCTCTACATCAACATCTCCACTGTTCAATAAAGAAAATTATACTATATGACAGTCAAAATGAAGGCTTATATGAGAATCTTTTATTTGTGAGATGTGTTCAAGATAAAAGCTGCTCCAACTCCACTTTCACACAATCCGATAGTGAATCAACTAAACAATCACAATAAAGAGAGAGCAAAGAGGTTAAATCCTTGGCTACAATACATGCTTCAATTTCATAGGCAATCTTTGCCAAGATTATGGCTTTTGAACTATCAATGAGGCTTAAGAAATTAAAAAAAGAGGAGTTTCAAAGGTTTGAAAAGGACCAAAAAAATTTAGGTTCTAATTTTTAGAGAGAATTGAGTTGTTGAAGATGGGTAAATTTAAAACCATAACAAACTATGGAGACAAATTATGAAATTTTTGGATCAACTTAGATTTATTGGTAAAGTATTGGAGGATCTAAGAATGCTTGGCAAGGTTCTCATTAGTATTTTTAAGAGTTTTGGGGCTAATATTTCAGCTTTAGAAGAGTCCAAAAATATGACACAAATCAACTTGATAGAGCTTATAAACTCTCTTTAAGTTATAAAGAAAAGGAGAATGTTAACTTAAGAAGAACATATTGAAGGAGCCTTCAATGTGAACGCCAAATCTAACCAAGCTAGTACAAGTCATAGAGAGGGATAAAAGAAGGATGAAAAAAAGGACCAAAGGAAGAAACGAGATCAATAAGCTAAAGAACAAAAGGAAGGCAGATTTGGCCCTTGTCTTTATTATAAGAAGAGAAATCATAATCCTACTTGTTGCTAGTTTAAGCCTAATATGATGTGTAGGATTGCAAGTCATAGTGAAGAAATATGCAAGAGAAATGGAAATGATACGACAAAATAAGTAGAGATTGTAAAGAGAGGATAATGAAATGAAGAAACTCTTTTAAGACAGTAGCAAGACAAGAAGCTAAAACGCACACATAATAGAAGAAAAACGTGAACAGCAAGTTAAAAACGACAGTCCAAAACAGCAGAGGAATTAAAAACATTAGCAGCTGGACATAGCAGATAAGGAGGCAATTAAAACTACAGTAAAATGCTTGGAAATAAAAGAGATTAAAACTATTTTCCATTAAGAGAATCATGAGTATTTAAACTCATTTGAGGATTACAACAAACATTAATTTGAAATCAAACTCCTAGAGATTATGGGAGAAAAATCAGCAACTACTCCTAGTGACAAGGGATATTTACAACAGCTAAATATTTACAATTAACATGGTTGACTAAGTAAAAAGCCAAGCTATTAATCAGGTGCTTGTGAGTGCATTGTTACACCCCCGCAAGTTGTGTGTTTCTTCACCAAGACCCAGCTTTAAGAGATTGCGTTGGAATGCGGCTCGTGGTAATGGCTTGGTGAGTATATCCGCAACTTGATCAGCAGTGTTGAGATGTTGAACTTGAAGTCGAGAATTCTGTACTTGTTCTCGAACAAAATGAAAATCGATGGCCACATGCTTCATTCGGCTATGGAAGACAGGATTTGCACAGATATAAGTCGTGCTAACATTATCACAGAGAACAAGCAGAGCCCGTGGAAGTGAAACTCGAAGTTCAGAGAGCAAATTTTGAACCCAGTTTATTTCTGAAACAGCAGCAGCTACAGCCCGATATTCAGCTTCTGTAGACGACCGAGATACTGAACCCTGCTTCTTCGAGGACCATGATATCGGTGTTTTGCCAAAATATACTATAAATCCCTTTGTCGATGTCCGATCAAGCGGATCACCCGCTCAGTCAAAGTCGGAGTAGGCAAACAACTGCTGATTTTTCTCTTTGACAATATTCAGACCCATGGTTGCCGTCTGCTGAAGATAACGCAACACCTGTTTTGCTGCTCGCCAATGTTGTTCACGGGGAGCATACATAAACTGAGAAAGTTTATTCACCGCAAAGGCGATGTCTAGCCGAGTAAAAGCTAAGTAATGTAATTTTCCAATCACACGTCGATATAGAGCGGAATCAACATTATCATCAGTGGGCACTTGAGAGAAATCAATTGTCGAAGTCATTGGAGTCGGGACACCCTTGCAGTCAGCCATGTTTAATTCTTCTAGCATGTCCATAATGTATTTGGTTTGTGAAAGAAATAAGCCATCCGAAGTATAATGAACTTCCACTCCAAGAAAGTAACGTAACCTGCCAAGATCTTTGAGTGAAAATCGATTAGAAAGAGCATCAATTATGCTGCAAACACCATTAGATTGGTTGCCAGTCACCAAAATGTCATCCACATATACAAGGACATAGGCTGTGAATTCAGATTTGTGTAACAAGAATAGAGATGAGTCGGATTTCGCAGCAACAAATCCAATTTGAACCAAATATGACTTCAACTCAGTGTACCAGGCTCGTGGAGCTTGTTTAAGGCCGTAAATAGCTTTGTGCAATCGACAGACATGATTCGGAAACTTTTCATTCTCAAATCCAGGCGGTTGTTGCATATACACTTCTTCCTCAAGATGTCCCTGCAAGAAAGCATTATTTACATCCAATTGATGAATAGGCCATGAATTTTGAGTGGCAAGTGTGAGAACTAGTTGAACAATGACCGGCTTGACCACCGGACTAAACGTAGAGTGATAGTCTATGCCAGGTCGCTGAGTATAACCTTTGGCAACCATTCTCGCTTTGTACCTGTCGATTGAACCGTCAGACCGATACTTAATACGAAACAACCACTTACAGCCTACAATGTTCTTGGAAGGATCATATGGGACTAGGTGCCAGGTTTGATTTCGGACAAGTGCATCGTATTCAGCTTGAATTGCATTTTGCCAATGGGTTAAGGTTTGAGCTTGTTTGGGTGTTCTCGGTATCTAGGTGGGGGAGAGTGTTGTGGAAACATGAAATTGTCGAGGTTTTAGGCTGTTGGTTTTGGACCTTGTGATCATAGGATGGGTGGAGGTTTGTGTGGCAGCAGGTTGTGGTTGGTTTGGCTCACGGTCGATGGTGTTTAATTGTGGCACAGGTTGGGCAGGTGAGGCATGTGGTTGTGTGTTATCGAAGGTGAGTGAGGCAGATTTGGATCGGCGGTGGTAGACACGAGTGGGTGATTGATGCTATGTGAGACACTGTTCAGGGTCAAAGACAGGAGTCGATGGTGATGGTGAGGATGGAGGAACCATACTTGATTCCGGAGACACCACTGGTGGGGCAGCAGCAGAGGTCGGCTCCAAGTGCAAGTAGTCGGGCAAATCAAAACATGGTTGTGCTTGCAAAACCGGTTTGAGGTTACCAGCATCCGGCAAAATTTCCCTTGCAATAAAAGAAGAATCTTTGAAGTGAGAAAACATTTTGGCATAAGGAAACTCTTCTTCATAAAAAATAACATCACGTGATACATAGATCTTGGAGGT
>JANZXV010355277.1:0-11227 GCA_027576455.1 Erythroxylum roigii
CCCATAAACTCGTTTTTTGATACAAATCAACTCCATCTTCACAAATTAACAAAATTTTCTAACAAGAGGCATTTCATCAAACACCTAATATGTATCAACAAATCATCCCAACTTCAAAAGGAAATTTGAGAACTTAACCTTTTAACCCTAACATTTCCACGTAAAATATTGCTACCCATTTACAAAAGACTCAAACATACCAAACAAATAACTCAAACATATGTTTGATTGAGAAAAGGATCAATCTTTTTCATTCTTTTTGTTTTTACAATATACCGTAGTTATAGTACAAGGCATCTCCTATCTATGGTAAGTATATCAAAATAATATACAGCATTATTACACTGATTCTCCTCCTATGATTGTGCATTAGACTTGGTATCACTGATTTCATGCCGTAGAATCTTCTAACACTCCCCCTCAAATTGAATAATGGGATTACCAATATTCAATTTGCTCAATGCTTCAGTGAAGATTCTACCTGTGACACCTTTAGTCAAGATATCTGCTAGCTAATCTTCTGATTTTACAAATGGAAGCTCAATTGTACCATCTTCAAGCTTTTCCTTTATGAAATGTCGATCAACTTCCACATGTTTGGTTCTGTCGTGCTGCACAGGGTTTTCAGAGATACTAATTGCCGCTTTATTATCACAATTCAGCTTGGGTTATTTGATGAAAAACCCATTTCTGACATCAACTTCTTTAGCCACAAGACTTCAGTTATTCCCTTAGCAATTCCTCGAAACTCTGCTTCAGCACTCGAGAGTGCCACTACCTTCTGTTTCTTGCTTCGCCACGTGACTAAGTTTCCTCCAACTAAGGTAAAGTATCTCGAAGTAGACCTCTTGTCATTCGGATTTCCTGCCCAATCTGCATCAGTGTATGCTTCTATGTTCAAATGTCCATTTTTTTTGAACAAGATTCCATTCCCTGGAGTTTGTTTTAAATACCTTATGATCCTCATAACTGCATCTATGTGATCCTCCTGAGGCTGATGCATAAATTGGCTTACTACCCCCACAGCATAGGCAATATCCGGTCGTGTATGTGACAAGTAGATTAATTTCCCGACCAATCGCTGATATCTGTCCTTATCTGCCAATTTAGCACCTTCAATTACTCTGAGCCCATGATTGACTTGTATGGGAGTATCTACAGGCTTGCAGTCAACCATTCCAACTTCAGCTAGTAAGTCCAGGATGTATTTTTTTTGGGAAATAAAAATTCCCTTATCTGATCGTAGAACTTCAATTCCCAAAAAATACTTCAATCCTCCCAGGTCTTTCATCTCGAATTTAGTAAACAGATTTTCCCTTAATCTCGAAATCTCTTCAGTATCACTCCCTGTTATGATCATATCATCCACATAAATTATAAGGCAAGTAATCAAGTCTCCTCTTCTTTTAAGGAATAAAGTATGGTCGGAGTTGCTTTGCTTGTACCCATACTTCTTCATTGCTACTGTGAACCTCCCAAACCATGCCCGCGGAGATTGTTTGAGCCCATATAATGCCTTTTCAGCCTGCACACCTCATCTTCTTTAAACCCCTCAGAGAATCCGGGTGGTGCTTCCATATACACTTCCTCTTTCAAATCACCATGTAAAAAAGCATTTTTTACATCAAACTGATGCAATGGCCAACTTCTGTTTGCAGCAATGGAGAACAAAACCCGAATTGTGTCTATTTTTGCAACAGGCGAGAAAGTCTCAGAGTAATCAATTCCGTAGGTCTGTGTATACCCCTTTGCCACTAGCCTCGCCTTATAACGCTCAATAGTTCCATCTGCCTTATGTTTGATTGTAAACACCCATTTACATACAACTGGTCTCTTGCCTGTTGGTAGGTTGCATTTCTCCCACGTATCATTCCTTGCCAGGGCATCCATCTCTGTTTTCATAGCCATCCACCACTCTTTCTTTTGTTTTGCCTCCCACGCTGTCCTGGGTATTTCTTCTTCATAAAGAGCTGTGGCAAAAGCTCTTGCAGCCTCTGAAACACTCCCCCTGACTAAGTTACCCACTGGATATCTTGAATTCCTGGGAATATGTTTCGGTGAATATTGATCAAGTGGCACTCCCCTATTGCTCTTGCGAGGCAAAACATATCTATTTCCTTCCACACAAGAATCAGGATCATCATTAAGCACATCATTATCACAAGGAGGAATTGGACTCAGGGGTTCACTTACCTCTTGCTGAACATCATCCGAAGAAGGTTCAGTGGTAGTGGAACTTTGAACATCATTGGTCTGCTCCAAGTTGACTAATGACTCAGATGTCTCATTAGGAATAGTTTCAGGAAAAACTAGCCAACCTAGGGATTCATGTGAACTCTCCCCCTGAACACTAGGTGGGATAGAATAATAGAATTCAGACTCAAGGAAGTCACAATCCATGGTAACATGAATGCGGCGAGTAACAGGATTATAGCATCGGTACCCCTTTTGATGAAGTGCGTAACCCACAAATACACACTTAAGAGCACACGGATCAAGCTTGGAACGGTCAGTTTTGGGCACATGAACATACACAGTGCAACCAAAGATTTTGGGAGGAAGAGTTAACACAGGTGGAATTTGGTTATGTATCTCGAGAACTTGGATCGGGGTTTTGTGATCAAGGATTTTAGTTGGCAGTCGGTTACTGAGATAAACCGAGGTAGCAACAGCTTCGGGCCAGAAATATTTGGGTACATGAGACTCAATCATAAGGGCTCTGGTCATTTCAAGAAGAATGCGGTTCTTGCGTTCTGCAACTCCATTCTGTTGGGGTGTATTTGGACATGAGGTTTGATGAACAAGGCCATTTTTCCTAAAAAAGTTTGCATATTCAGATTCACATATTCCCCCCATTATCAGAACGAAGAATCTGAATGTTACGATTAAACTGAGTGTGTATCATGTTGAAAAAAGAAACAAATTTCTCATAGACTTCAGACTTGTGTTTCAGAAAATATACCCAAGTCATACGAGAAAAATCATCTATAAATAACACAAAGTACTAGAAACCATTATTATTGAAACATGGTGCTGGACCCCAAACGTCCGAATGAATTAAAGAAAAAGGAGTAGGAACTCTAGTGTTATTTGAACGGAAAGAGGTTCGGTGACTCTTTGCGAGAATACAAGTTTCACATAACAAACGAGGATCATTATTCTTAAAAAAAAAGGAAATAAAAGTCGGAGATAGTGTAGGGATGGATGACCTAGGCGCCGGTGCCAAAGCCAAATTTGTCGGTTTACTATTCCATGAGCAAGCAAGGCAGAACCTCGGTGAGTCACTTCATCAACATAGTAGAGACCATTGCGTTCAGTACCACGCACAATGATCTCCTTCGTATGAATGTCCTGCAAAAGACAAAATCGAGAATACATCAGAACTACATAATCCAACTCCCGTGTTACTTGGCTCACAGATAGAAGTTTGTATGACAAGGATGGAATATAGAAACATTTTTTTAAATTCAACTTTGGTGAAAGAGACAGCGATCCCTCTCGTAGAACTTTGGCCATTCCACCATCTGCAGTCTGTATGTGTGTTTTGGATGGGGGTACTGGGTTGGAAATATCAGATAGATCATAAGTCATAGTATCGGTTGCCCCACAATCAAAAATCCATTCGGTTAATTTCTGTGACTGGGATTGAATTTGGGTTGGACATGCAATTAGGTGTTGAGTTTGTTGGGACGAAACAGGTTGGGCTTCATTTGTCACCATGGGCTAAGAAAACAATTCGTCAGACTCATGAAAACAACCATCTTTAAAAAACTTTGGGTTAATATAATTTGGGCTTGGGTTGACCTCTTTGTTCCTCAGAACCGTGGCTCCTATCTCCATAGTTGACGGCTGCAACTCCAATCTTCACTGCTCCAGTTTCTCTCCCTTGTTCACCGCTGGTCATGGCAGCCTCCTGGTTGCTGGCCGCTACATTCGCCTTGCCCTTATGACCCGTCTTGTGATTATCTTCCCACCAATTTGGGTAGCCGACCAGTTTGAAGCATGTTTCTTTGGTATGCTTTTGCATCCCGCAATGGGTACAGACCAGCTTTGATTTGTCTTCTCTCGGAAAAGATGATCGGCCATGGCCATAGCCACTTCCGATCGAATCTGATTTGAGTTTTTCCCTAGTGACCCTTGCCGCTAATCCTGCCCCGATCTCTGTTCCCGATGATGATGGTGAGTCGAGGCTGGTTGCCGGTTTAAAAACTTGAGCCCTGGCAGCCTCCCGTCGAACAGTGGCATACGCCGACTCCACTGAGGGAACCGGATCCTGCTTCAAAATATCCCTCCGGACAGTTTCATACTTGTCATCGATGGCTGTAAGAAATTGATATAATCTCTGTCGTCCAATCATTTTATCGTATTCCACGATATCCACCGAATCCTTCATTGGATTAGGCTCCCTTCGATCAATGCTCATCCACATATTTTGTAATTTATTCCACAATTCCTCTAACGTATCATGCCCTTGCCGGATTGTACTTGCCCGTCTGTGTAAATCATAAGTTTGAAACGGATCAATCCCGCTGCTATAGGTCACGGCTAGTCCATCCCACAGCATTTTTACAGTGGGAAATTGTGCTACACTGTTCATTAGAGGTGGCTCTATATTCTGAATTATCCATGAAAAAACCATCTGATCTAATTGTTCCCACCGGGCATAGGTTGATTCTGTGGCTGCCGGCGGTGAATCCTTCAAATGACTCACCTTTCCTTTTCCTCCTACTGCCATTCGCATTAGTCGGGCCCAAAGTGGATAATTTTCATTTCTGAGTTTAATTCCGATATTGAGATTATCGGAACTTGTTTCTCCCATTAAACTATTGCTGAGACCATTCCTCAGCAGTGCTGCAATCTGCATCGTCAAATCATCTGGTAAATTTGGATTTCCTGTAAGGCTGGATTGTTCTTCTGACATTGTTTGGTTGGTTCGGGTTTGCAGGTTTTCTGGAATTTGATAAAGGCTAGAACAGGCTGAGAAGGGTCAGAAGGGATTGTGATGATATTTTCCTGAGTCCCCAAGAGATCGAACAACGCTCTGATACCATGTTTAATTGAGAAAAGGATCAATCGTACTCCTTTTGTTTTTACAAAATACCGTAGTTATAGTACAAGGCATCTCCTATCTATGGTAAGTATATCATAATAATATACAACATTATTACACTGATTCTCCTCCTATGATTGTGCATGACTTGGTATCACTGATTTCATACCGTGGAATTCTCTAACAGCTACGTGGATTCTGAAACCTGGAATGCTGAGATGCATGAGGATTAGGAGGATTGGCAAGAAGAGCAAGAGTGTGGGATGGGTGGCAAGGATGGTCTGATAGCTCACGAGACAGCGAAGCACAGGACTTGTGCAGCCAGAAATCTTCACAAATCTCACAAAAATAGAGTGGAGATTGAATTGTTACATAGCAACCGCTGCATTTCGGAAGTTCAGTGCTCTCGTCCTCCTCATATGCCCCTACATATGAAATCTCCAAAATTTTTGGCTCGATTTTCTCATAAAGAGTCAATTCATGTTGATGGATGAACTGGTTAATCTTCATGATCCAGAGAAAGACAGACCTGTCAACAAAGCAAGTTTCTGGGGAGATCTTGTTGGAGTGCCTCCTGGAGGCTATGAACTTTTAATGTCTTTTGAAGCAAATTGTGATTCAACTAGTGCATTGATACCAACTTTTGGAAAGCATCCCACCTTATTTCATTGTTTAATCCATATGGGTATCATCAACAATGAACAATTAAAAGCGACAAAGGACTAGCTGTACCAAAGTCTTTCTTTAATAGTTTTCCAAACACTCAGTTGCATTAATCTTTAATATTATTGGCATATACCAATTATTTTAATCGTAGTGTTTTAACATTATTGACATAGGCCAATAGTTTTATATTAAAAGAATGACTACTCACACCTAATCTGCCTGTGGGCTAAGTTGGTGTTTAAGATTAGGAGCTAGCCTGTTAATCTAATCTTGCATCCAGTGCTGGGTCATTAAGCTACATTACAGAAGGAGTTGGAGATAAAGTTGGTGTTTGGGATTAAGGGCAAGCATGTAAATCTAATTTGGCAAGTCTAATTGTCAAATTGTGTGTTTATTAAAGCCTATTGTTATCTTTCTCAACGAGTAATATTAGAGTCAAGTTGTGTGGCATCCTTTTAAAGGATGGATGTTAACATTAGTATAATGATTAACCTTAATAATAATAATTAACTATCATACGTGAAAGGGAAGATGGGGGATCTCTTTTATTGTAAAAACTATCACTCTTATTTTAGGTGAATTGGCAAAGTCAAATGATTATTTGAAGTTGTTAAATCGATAAGTTTAAGATTACATTAGATCGCATCTCAAATGAGAATGAAACTGTCATGACCCAAAATAGGTGCATGATCGACACGTAAGACTCAAGGTTCGAAATCTCAGATCATACGTAAGCCTACCACTAGCGACAAAATAAATTCAAACCCTAAGAACATAATAAATCCATACAATACAAAAACAATAGTGCGAGTCAGAAAGAAGTTTTACAACTCATGAAATCCTGTCACTACGGATGCTACAATATAAGATAAATGAAAATAAAAAAAGGACATACACAAATGTAGGTAGGCCACAGCGGACACATCACGAGAGTCACTGCTGTGAAATCGGTAGTAGCTAACTAAAAAAAAGTTGAGGGGAATCAAATCTCGCTGAGTAAGTTCACACCGTCCTATGATACCTAATGTTATGCGCACTGTCATGCATGAATATCAAAATACATACATATCATACTATACATCTAATCACATCAACAACACAAATAAATTATGGGGAAGAATATCTGTAGGATCCTAATCTCCAAGGGTAAGCCCTCATAACTCTAACCTTCAAATGGTTGCGGGGAGCATTACCAACGGCCTAGCCATGCTCCTATGCTCATGTAGTTGTAAGACTCTCTTAATCCAAAGGGGCTGTGAGAAGTCAAGCATCACCAACAGACCATCCATCGCTTAAAGCGTCTAAAGTCATAAGCATCACAAATAAGGGTCAGATCAGGAGTCAAGCATCAACAGGATCCACCCATAACATATCTCAATAACATAAACAAAACAACTCTCATAGTCATAACCATCAGATGGCATGTTCTATAGATCTTTTCTTCGCCACAATCGAACATAGCAATACATATCAAATTATTAAGCATTCAATTTATCAAGTAAACATTCAGCTATGCAATGACCAATGAATGTATGCAATACCCAACCTAACGTATCCACTCAGTTAATTCAATATAAAGGCTTATACTAAAGCAAGTACGCATTACTGTGTATACGCATTCGCTATATAAATATACAAGTATCGAATGATATATATATATATAGATACAAATGTGGTTATGCATTGCTACATGTTGTCATCTATACCAGCATTAAATAATATTCATTTGTTGGTACAACTACGATAACAGTAAGTCAGTATGAACTTACTTGATAACCGAACTCGTTAGTCCAAACTTCTGATGGGGTCCCGCTCCTGCTATACATAGTAAATCGAAAAAAATATCTCAATCAGTGCTAATTAGGAGTTATTGGGCTCAAATAACAATTTAGGTATCATTCGAATTGCCTAAGCAGTCCATTTATGAAATTTGGAAATTTCTCCTATTCTTGCCTAAATGTTCTGTGATTTTTAATTTGTAAACCGTTGAAATCTCACAATGGTTCTTTAGAGAAAAAAATTCTCAATATAATTTTTAGAATTTTATAAGAAAAGTGACCAAAATGATTGCTGGAGCAATACCTCCAGCGACCTGAATATTCCTTTCGATTACTAGAATATTTCTTTTGATCAATAAAAAATCTTTAGTTTCATAATCCAGCGATTTTTATACCAAATGAAAGTTCTTGATGAGTAGAACAACTTTCTCCAAAGCAACATACTCGGACTCTCAACATATTTGAACAAATGGAGGAAAAACAAGCTGAAACTCTAACCTCTTTTTTACATCAATCGGTTGCAATCTGGGCGACGGCTGGCGACGAGACCATAAGGCTTTTGTTCCTAACGTCGAGATGAGTCAAAACGACGTGGTGGTGACCGACAATAATCAACAGAAGCGACATATTGATGATTGACTTTTTCATTAGTTTTTCTCCTTGGATTTTGTGACGGGCTCGTCGAGAGGAAGACACTGATATGTAACACTAACTGGTTTGAGTCAGTGGCAGTGAAGAATGGTTAAAGAAAGGGAATTCGTGAATAGCAGCTTTTAGGGGGTTAAAATGAAAATGTGAGAAAATGGGGAAAAGAAGAAGTTGTATCTTTTATATATAGCATATGGGATATTACGTTCTCTCCCCCTTACAAAAAAATTTTGCCCTCAAATTTTATAATAAGGTTTATTAAAGAAACATGTATGGATACAATTCTCTCATCTCTCGCTCTATCTCCCAAGTAGCTTTTTCAATGCGACCATTCCTCCACATCACCTTAACCATGAGAATTTGTTTTGATCAAAGATGTCGCACCTGCGAATCCACGACAGCGACTGGCTCCTCTTCGTAGGTTAAATTCTCGCTCACTTCTACGCTTTGTGGTTAGAGTACATGGGAAGGGTCAGGAATGTAATTACGAAGCATAGAAATATGGAATACTAGATGGACTTGGGCCATATCTGAAGGTAATGCCAACTGGTATGCCACGTTTCAAACCTCTCAGTTACCTTATAAGGTCCAATATACCTTGGAGATAATTTTCTTCTCTTTCTAGACCTCATTACACCCTTCATTGGAGATACTTTAAAGAATATTAAATCTCCAATTTGAAACTCCACTTCCTTACGCTTTGAATCAGCTTAATTTTTCTGTCTACTCATAGCCGTCTCTAGCCTCTGCTTGATCAATAGGATCTTCTCTGACGTGATATTGATTAATTATAGGTCCTCCAACTGCTTCTTGCCTACCTTCTACTAACACATCGGTAACCTACATTTTTGTTCATACAATGACTCGTATGGTACCATCCCAATACTAATGTGGTAGCTATTATTGTAAGAAAACTCAATCAAAGGCAAGTGTTAGTCCTAACTACTGCCAAAATCTATCACACACATTCTTAACATATTTATAAGGTTTGTATTGTCCTTTTAGACTGTCCATCTATTTGAGGATGAAATGTCATACTAAAATATAATCTAGTGCCCAACGCCTCTTGTAATTGTTTCCAAAATCTAGATGTGAACTACAATCTCTGGTCTAAAACTATCGATACAAGTACTCCATGGAGGCACACTATCTGATCAATATAAATTGGAGCGAGCTTGGACACCGAATAAGTAGTCTTCACGGGTAGAAAATGTACTGATTTCGTCAATCATCTACGATCGCCCAGATTGAATCACATCGAGTTCTTTTATAAGGTAAGCCAACCACGAAATCCATCGTGATCCTCTCTCATTTCCATTCAAGAATTGGCGGTGGTTGTAGCTTACTTGAGGGCTTTTGATGCTCAGCTTTTACTTATTGACACGTCAAGTATTTAGAAATATATTCAGTCACATCTTTCTTCATACCGTCCTACCAAGACGTATCTCTAATATTATGGTACATTTTGGTGAAACCTGGATGCACATTGTATGCAATATAGTGTGCTTCTTCTAGAATCTCCTCTTTTAAGTTTGCTATACTTAGAACACACAATTTCCCATTCATTTTACGGATGCCTTCTTTATCAATTTCAAAATCTACACGTCGTGCTTCTTGAACGTCATAAATAAGTTATTGAAATTTAAGATCTTGACCTTGGGCAATCCGAATCTTGTCTGATAATACTAATCGCACCCTGATGCTGGCCAGTAATATTCCTGCATCTGAAATATAAAATTGAGTACCTTGATCCATCAAATCATCTAACTCCTTGGTCAAAACTCTCCTCTCTATTATGATATGCACCAAACTACTTAAGGATTTCCTACTTAAAGCATTTGTCACAACATTTTCCTTCCTTGGAAGATACTGGATAGTACAGTTGTAATCTTTTAGTAATTTCATCCACCTTCTTTGCCTCATATTTAGATCTTTCTGTTGAAATATATACTTTAGACTCTTGTGATTCGTAAAAATCTCACATATCTCACCATATAGGTAATGTCACCAAATCTTTAAGGAAAAGATTACTGTTGCCATCCCTAAATTATGTGTAGGATAATTTTGTTCGTGTTTCTTCAATTACCTAGAAACATAAGCAATCACCCTACCATTTTGCATCAATACACATCCAAGGTTAACTCTCGAAGTGTCACATTACAATTGAAATCGTCCACCTTCCATTGGTAAAGCTAATACCGACTTCGTAGCAGTGACTCCTGTTACGGGTTTGTTGTGGCCTACCTATGTTTGTGTACATTATTTATTTATTTTTATTTATCTTGTATTGTAGCTAATAATTCAAATTATTCTTATATGATTTTATAATGAATTAGAACTAATTTGACTTATCTCTATGTGAATTTGAAGCCTTATTTGGTTAGTTCTCACACATTTTAACTTTATTGCTTAATATGTACAAGTGGACAGATTTCAGGGGGAAAAGGCATAACTTTTACCATGAATGTCGGATTAAGGTCATTCAAGGACACTTTCGAAGAGGACTCTGAGTGTTACAACTTCTGTAGAGACTCCAAGGATGTGTTGTTTTTAAGAATATGTTATTTTTCTTAAAGGAAGTGCAAAGAGAAGGTGAAATATGTCTACTTTATTGTAGGACCGATGATCAAAGTGTAGACGTCCTAACAAAGACACTTTCAAAAGCTAGATTTGAAGAATTGAGAAGCAAACTAGGAGTTTGCAGTTATTAAGGCAAAGAGTAGTGTTGAAAACTACATAAATATCTGTAGATTGGATTAGGATGACTTTATCTTTTGGATTTTTTTTTAATCTTTAGGATGACTTTATCTGTTTTTTAATATTGGGAGTTCTTATCCATGTCTAAAGAAAAGGAATATATTTGAGTTTTTTGTTTAACTCTAGCTTTATTTAAGGAGCTTTACAACCAGTGACGGAGCCAAGGACAGAGATATGGGGGGCCCAAATAAAATATAAATTTCACAAAAAATTTTATATCAAAATTAAATAAAAAAACAAAGTTTTATTAAGAATATAAAATAGCTAAAATTACAATGATCCTCGCCTACTTTTCATAGATTGAAATCTTTTCATAACAACATCATTG
>JANZXV010355300.1:0-11225 GCA_027576455.1 Erythroxylum roigii
TGGAGACGGAGACAAGATTCTCTGTTCTGTCCACCATAAACCAAACAGCTCTCTGTCTCCAATTTCTGTTCCGTTCTGCTCTATTCCGTTCCGTCTCCAGCTACCAGAGACGCTAACCAAACGCAGCGTAGCAAGCAACTCAGACCAATAAAAAAAGAATCACACATTTCTCGCCACAGCTATAAGGTCTAAAAGCTGTCTCAGCAACTTTAGAATATACCAACCTCAAAGTGTAAGAAGAACATTGAAGATCTCAGATAGATGGGTTAAATCAGAACAGAAATTAGAAGAAAGTACCATAACATGAAAACCGTTTTCGTTCTGAGCCTATCAATGGGCATGTGGTCTGAGAATAACAATGATGTTTCTGTGACCAATTTGGCAAAAGAAAGGATGGCAGTTGCGTGATGGAAAACGTAAAACAGAAGAGTTGGAAGTAGAATCGATGAGGTCCTTCTATGCTATCCCATCCCATGAGTAGATTTTGCTCTAAACGATATGCTTAGTTGAATATATCTATAACTATATGGGTAGGAACTTAGTCCACACCTTTGTGTAATTCCAAGGACCAAGGATAAACTATATTCTCAGAACTTAATCCTGCTTCATTCTAAGATCTTTGAGCATGGAATCCCACCCATTGGCCTGAAATATTTTCTTATCTTCATAATGACACATTCAAATATTAATTATATATAAATGGAACCTACTTAAAATTTTTAGGATTGCTTATTATAAATTTTGAATTCAAAAATCAACATTATTTTCAAATGAAAAGATAAATTGCAGTAGATTATAAAGTTCGTATTTTTAGAATAATTTTGGAGGACCTGATATAATATAATTTTAGTTAAATTTGAGTATAATAGTTTGAACTTGCCTCCTAAATCTCAATTTGACTTTAAAGGCCTAAACTTTCGGTACCATTAACTACAAATTTGCCTTTCTAGGTGGTCTACAAATATTCGAAGGTGGACTCAGTAGGAGCTCACCATAAATTTGGAGATAGTGTAGTGTGTATTCTATTTATACATTAAAGTATATTATTAACCAAGTAGATCGGCAAGATAATTTCTTTGGAACACTTTATTTTTATCAAATTTACTTGAAACGCTTGTTCGACGGACTGTCTAATCTGATGCATAACCATGGCGCAGTAAAGAATCATGACGAGAAAGCACATCCGCGTAGCCCTGGATTTATCCATTTTTGCATTTTTTTTTCAATTTTGGTGATTGGATGAAGACGAGTTTCAATTGTTTTTTTTATATAAAGAAAATTAACTAAACAAAACTACCGGAAACAAATTCCCGATAAATCCTCAAGCAGGATCAAGTGACACTTTATAATTATGGTAGCAAAATAAGTAAGCCTTACGACCAGATGTTCAGCATACTGAACAAGCCTATCGACACATGTTACTCTTTCAATAAATATGGCTATGAACAAGAGTACACTTCCTAGCCTACAGGGAAGAAAAACTTGTGTCAACCAACCATCTGCCTTCTGTATCAACCAATTGCAAAAATCCCATCTCTTTCCATCGTTGAGAATCAGCTGATTTTTGGTTAAACCTCTCTTTAACTAATCAATAATCATCATCACCTGCCTGCCAAACCCTTCTACCCATTCTGCTCATTAAGCCTTTTTGTTCCTCTGTTCTCCTTTTCACTGCAAACTCAAAGAACTTAAAAGTTTCCTGCTTTCACCTACATCCTGAACCTTTCAGACCCATCGATCAGAGGGCCTTATTCCATCTTAGAAAACTCAAAGGATCAAACTTTCTGTGCTTAAGATTTCATTGGCTTGTGTAAACTGGGATGCCCATATCATAGCTGTAATGTTTTTGATAGTTAAATCGGTCAAAGCCTTATCTTGGTTCCTCCTAGTGGTGCCAAGCTTGGATTTTGGTTTTCTTGACTTGGTCACTGATCTGATCGCAGATCTTCAAAGAATAGACTTTTCAGCTTTCTGGTCGGTTCTGTCTAGTACCTCCTTATTTGGTAGAGTTCTTTGGGTTTGACCTCAAGCTCCTGGTGGATTCTATGTTTACTGAATCAGGTGAGTCAGATATTTTTCTTCGACTAGACATGTAGCCGCGGGAGCACTATTGAATTCGTTCCATCGGGAGGCGATTTTGCGCCAAACAATGTTAGTTGCTTCTGGCAATCTTACAATTTTCTAACAGGTGGGACATCTTAACTATGTTAGTCTGGATTCTTATCTGACTTAAGTTGTTTGAATCATCGGTTTTGAGAGGTTTGGTCGATCTTGTTTAGCACGTAATCCTAGTCTGTTCTTTTCATTCCACTTTTCTGTTCATAGAAAATGGATGTTGATAGGTTCAAGTGTTTAACCACTTTAGAGTAGCTTTGTTCGAATGTTTTACAATTGAAGCCGTCTATAGGAAGTGAGTACTGTGGCTTCAAACCCTTGGCTCAATTTTTAAGTAAATTGAGATATGTGATCAGAATTGATAATAGAATTTGTGGTGCTTGGTGAGCATCCTCGTAGTCTTGTATCGCGAAATGGCTGGAAACCAAAAGTGTTTTGTAGAGTGGAAAGAGCAGTTTGTGTCACAGACTCACAGGAACACGGCCGCGTGTAGTTCACTATTTCCTTAAAGATTCTGCTGGAGATTCTGTCCTTGCACATGTTAGGCACATGTTCTATATTGTCGCTGAGGAATTTGTACGGGTATACGGCACAGAAAATTCCATTCATGCTGGTTACAAATGGAGGTCGAGAAGGGAGGTAGTAGATTGGCTTACTTTTATGCTTTCGAAGCAGCACGTACAAGGTGATCTGTCCTGTACTTATTTCTTATTATGGAGCCTTTACAGTTTTATAGTCTATTTTACTTCATTCGTGGGTCTCTCTCCTAAAGCATTATCAGTGGGTACGTTGTATTTGTCGGTTTGTCCATCAATTTCACCATGAAAAATGCAGCATAACTTAGAACTTAATGCCTGCTGTGGTACTGGTTTTTTTATGCCTGGAATAGACTTTAAATTTCTTGGTTGATGACATTTCATGGATTTCCGTGACATTGCTTGTGAGCTTTTCTGCTTTCTCCAAATTTTCAGTACCTCAAAAGTTTCTTCTAAGTGTTTTTTAAACTATATGCATTGTTTAACATGTCATTTGAAACCTTGAGAATTCATGTCAATGTTTACATATTCATACCAAGTTGTAGCCTCATGTTATATCATCTTTGTGTTCATTTTACAATGGTCCAAGGCACCTATTATGTCTTTTTTAACTATTTGTTTGCAAATAGTAATTGCATGCGCCATTTTTGCAAGCTAGTGTGATCTGTAATCTTATGAACCTCAATTGTTTATTATCTATCAGCATTAATACATGAATATTTTCCATTATAGAATCACCAAAACATGGTTTATCGCATGCTACAAAATATCTGGAATGTCCAGTGAGTGGGTGGGATGCCCAACAGAAGCAGGTACCAAAAGCAGAATGTTCGTTCCTTGTTGCTTGCTCATTTCATTCTAAGGTTAGTACCTATGACATTGGCATTTATGCAAAATTTGCATTACAGAGTAGCTGTCTGAAAAACTTGATTGGACACAGTTCAGACATTGTGTGGTCAGGCAATTCATGGCATGTGGGAAACAGTTCAAGCACTACCCGGCATTCTGCAGGAATGGGACTAAGATAATGGTAATTATCAAATTTTAAAATATAAATAAAAGACAGGAGTCAGTTATTACATGCCAGATTTGCATACTTGCGTAACTGCTTCTGGAGATATGACAGGTTTTTTTATAGAAAAGAGGAGAGGAAGAATAAATCTTTGATTATATGTTAGTACTGCAGAAATAATAGCTCTTACATTCAGATGGAGTAATTCCATTGTGCTTTTTACAGCCTTGAAAATTTTGGCACTGATGCAATTCCACACTGAGATGTCTGTCATAATGTACGTCTTAAAATGATAGGCTTGCGAGAACATACAGACAGTTTCTATTTCAATTGCAGAGGCTCAATAATCATGCTCATTTATCCTTCTAATTTTTACCATACAGATCCAATTGTTTGTCTTTGTCATGGCCAAGGGAGAGAACCATTATGTTGCTTACTTGGAAGATATGTATGAATACAAGAGGGGACAGAAAAAGTCAAAGTGCGGTGGTTTCACCACAACCGGGAAGTCAAGGGTGTAGTTCATTTAAGAAATTCTCACCCAAAAGAAGTTTTCATCACACCTTATTCGCAGGTCATCAGTGCTGACTGCTGAGTGTGTTGATGGTCCTGCCACAGTTTTAACTCCTGAGAATTATGATGAATGTTTGGCTGCTTTACCTGATGCTTTATCAGCCAAATTACATTTGTGTTCTAGGCAATTCAAAAGCAATAAAGTGAAACCTTTTGATGTTAGTAAATTACGTGGCTATGTTGATCAGCCTATTCTCTGCTGTTTGTATTCCGTACCCGCTACTGGAGTTGATTCCATAAGCTATGACTTATCTGTGGAAGATGATGAAGAATTGGGTCCATGTGAATATGTGAAGTTAGAAGCAAAGAGAACTAGAAGTGTTGAGGACATGAAACATTTTTAACAAAGCGTATTGGTGGTCGGATGATGCCTAATGGGCTTTCATTTAGAAATTTAAAGGACAGTCTGCCAGAAAAGATATTTCTTCCCCTCAAGCATGTAAAGCCCCAAAAACAATGACTGATTCAAGATTTATGAAAATATCGAGGTGCTGTGCCAAGATCGTGGTATACGAGGCTGTTGGTTCAGGTATATGGTCCTGCAAGTGTACAAGAAACACATGAAGGTCCTTTATGATGACTTGCAGGATGAAGATGAGTCCAATAACCTTGAGGTATGCTTAGGCTCTATGAAGCACTCTTTTGAATTACCTTTTCCTTGGCAGCTTGAACTCTTGTACAAGCAAATCAAAGGATGGGATTGGATTGAATTCCTCGTTGTTGACCAAAAATCCATAATCTAACACCTTTGATTTCTAGGAATGGATCCCAATTGTCAAATTAGCTGCGCCTGATAAACTTGGAATGAGATGCCTAGGCCATCCAACAATGCAACCAGCCCCTCCGTTGAATGAAGAATCAGATCTTTCTCTTGAGATTCGATCAGCAGTTGATGCTTGGTGGAGTGACGGCTGGTGGGAGGGGATTGTCATTGGAGTTGGTAATAGCGGCAACGATATTCTGCAAATTTATTCTCCTGGTGAGCCTATTCTCTAATTCGAATTTGGTTCTAGTTCCTTGTCTATCTCTTTTATGCGTCTGTCTTCTGTCCTAATTTGTTCAATGAGCTGCCACACGTTAGGTGAAAAATTCACGTTAAATGTACAAAAAAAGGATTTAAGGATTTCCAGAGATTGGGTAGAAGACCACTGGATTGACGTTCAGGCTAAACATGACGTGCTTTCCACCATATCTACAAGATTTTGACCCGAGACCAAGATATCTCCTTCCTCATAAATTACTGTGGACGCGATGTGTAATGGCTATGATACGTCAATTATTGACCGCCTTCCTAAAGGTAAACTTGATCCTGTTGAAGAGTTCAAAACTGATGTGGCCCCTTCGATCAGTTCAGATTGCCCTGTAGAAGAGATGAACGGTGATGAGGATGGTGAAGCCTTCCTCTTCAGTTGACAAAAACCGTGAGGATGATGTTGACAATGACAAGGTGGATGGTGTTGAAAATAGTAACAGCGTTGTAGATGATGACAATGCCAAAGAAGAGATGATTTGAGACCTCTTGACAATAATTGTCATGCTGCGTTAGAACTCGTGGAGGTGACAGCTTACACGGTCGTTTAATTACACCTTGCGACCGTCTGTAGTTTAATCATGTGATGAAGAGGCTTTGTAAATAGTAACACGAGAACCTGGAACTTGAATACGGATTGTTTTCCATCTCCTTCGGCTCCAGTCCAGGTAGTATTGATAGATGTACATGTACGTCCAGAACTTTATTAAGGTATTCCTTGTAATTTAACCCATGGGAATAAACTGGTATTTAGATTCCTTTGGTTAAGAGTCCCGGGATTGTCAGGTTTCATCCCCTGTGGGACTTAGCTTGTATGAATGTACTGCCAACCAAGAAATTGGTATTCGTTGAACCTTTCAATAGCGAATCCAAACAATAGCATGCAAAGCTTAATTAGCTGTTACTTTGTGTCAAGACAATTCCTACTGCACGTAAATTCCTTCCATTCGTTATCAGACCATCCTGTTATTCACCAATTTCAAATTGTTGATGTTTATTATGACTAATATAAAGCTTTAAATATTTTGAAAGACGCATTATTTTATATTTATTTATCAACAAATAATTAGTAAATATACATTACACAAAATCTTGTATAATTAACCTTAATATAAAAATTATACTTTATATACATTTTTATTTTTAAAAGGAGACTATTCTAATGTCTGTAAAATTCATCAGCCTTTATGCTTGTATCATTTATCTTTTAATAATTTAAATTAAAAGGCTTTATTACCATCGTGTATAATGCTACCAAACTCTTCGTTTCTAGTTTATTATATTCGTAGAATCATATCCAGTGCAACACAATACCACACAAACTCTTTGTATCTACTTTAATATATATAACTAGAATCGTATCATCATCGATCCTATAAACAAATTAAAAAATATTTTTAATTGGTTTTTCCTAATTTCAAATTTATGACAACATAGAAGGTAACTTTTGTTTTCTGTTTTTATTTTTTGTAATGTAATTTATTATCAATTAAATTTCTGTTATTTAATTATTTAATATATTTAATAAAATTATGAATAATTTAATTTTAGCTAACAATTTTATTTAATTTTTGTAATTAAACTGTTAAAAAACAATGAACAGAGTAATAAGGATAAGAACATAATCAAGTCCTCGATTGACTGAATCTGTTTGCTATTCTTTAGGATGTAATCTATCTATTATGATTCAGTCATTTACTTCACTTGTATCTATTTAAACACATATTCAATCTTGTAAATGTACAGAAATATACGTTTATCACAATCCTTTTACAGAGGATAAAAATGAACATTTTTTTCTCATAAAAAAGAACATAGCATGAATGTGAAAAGTGAATTTTCAAAAATGAGAGAGTGATGGTAAGGTTAAAGAATATTATGTTATTTTATTCTTTATCACAATCGAGTACATATATCCAAAAATTTTATATTTTACGAAAAAACTTGTTAAAAGGACAAAAACTAATTAATTATTGTTTGTTAATTGATAGCTCACGTAATTGGCTTCTCCTTGCTTTTTGTTTCTGACGTATGTTTCTGTTTTCCTTCTCACAATTCCCCTCAAGATGAGCGTGAATATTGATCATGTTCATCTTGGCAATTAAAAATCTGAGTTGAGACGAATTGAGAGCCTTTGTGTGGATATCTGCAATATGCTCTTTAGTTGTCACATGTTTAATTTTTACAGTTCCTTCTTCAACATCTTCTATAATAAAATGACAAGCTATCTCAAAGTGCTTCATTCTCTCATGATGTACAGGTTTTTACATATATGAATAGCTGATTGATTTTCACAACACATTATGACTGTCCCTTCATACTTCAGCTTGAAATCTTCAAATAAATTCTTAATCTAAAGCACTTCACAACATGCAAGACTCATGGCTCTATACTTAGCTTCAGTTGAGCTTCGAGTCATTACTGATTGTTTCTTAGCTTTCCAGCTGATCATAGCTCCTCCATACATTACACTAAAGCTGGATATGGATCTTATTTTGTTTGTACAAGTTCCCCGATCACTATCTGTGTAGCATTCTAGCTGTGTATTTCCTTCAGCATTTAGGACAATTCCCTGTCTTGGTGTTCTTTTTAAGTATCTGACCACTTTCAAGGCAACTTGCTAATGTATCTTAGCCAGTTTGCTCATGAATACAAGATATGAACTGAATAATTAGGGCCAGGTCTTGTAAAGGTGAGGTATATCAGTTTCCCTACAAACTTTCTGTAGGCTGTTGGATCATCCAAGAAATTCTTTTCTATTTGTCTCAATCTATGACTTGGTTCAATAGGTATTGAACTCGGTTTTGCACCAACCATTCGACATTATTCCACAAGATCTAAGATATATTTCCTTTGACACAAAACTATCCCTTTTTTTTTTTTCTGATCTTGCTATTTCAACTCTAAGGAAGAACTTACGTTGTCCTAAGTTTTTGAATTTGTTAGGTTGTCCTAAGTTTTTGAATTTGAACTTTGTACTCTATTAATTCCTTCTTGCATTTTGCATCCAATTAGAATATCATCTACATAAACTAATAGTAATACCAGACCATAGGACGAAGACATTTTAGTGAATAGGAAGTAATCTGACCTGGATTGAGAGAAACCAAACTTAAGGAGAGCTTCAGTTAATTTAGAGTTCCATTATGTTGGTGCTTGCTTGAGTCCGTAAAGTGATTTTTTGAGCTTGCATACTATAAGATCAATTGTTCCGTGTTTCTCCCCTTTCACTTCATAGCCCCGAGGTAATCCCATATACACATCTTCAAGCAATTCATCATTTAAGAATGCATTGATGATATCAAATAACTGTAACTTCCAACCATGTTTTGCAGCTAGAGTGAAGAATAGTCATACGGTAGTTTGATTAACAACTAGACTAAAGGTTTTGTTGTAGTTAAAACCAACCTTTTGATTAAAACCTTTTGCTATAAGTCTTGCTTTGAATCGTTGAATTGTTCCATCTTAGTTTAACTTCGTCTTATACACCCATTTGCAGCCAACGACATTCTATCCAGATGGAAGACATACTAAGTCCCAAGTATCATTTTCTTCTAAAGCATGTAGCTTTTCATCCATTGCTCTTCTCCAATGCTCCACATACACATCCTCGTGATAGTGGGTGGGTTCCTACAAGATTGTGGATCTTTAAGAGGTTAGAGATTGTGAGAAAATTGGAGATGGGGTGTTGAGTGGTTGATGAGGAATTCATCTTAAGATTATGCTGATATATGTCAAGATATTTGGGAATTTTGGGTTGCCTTGTTAAATGTCTAACAGGTTGTGGAGAGATGGTAGGTTGATTGAGTGGTTGAAGATGAGGTGATTGAATAGTCGAAGAAGATATTTCTTGTGACGGTGATGCAGGGCATGAAGTGATGGGATCACAAACAGATCTTGATGCATTTGCAGGTTCATTGTTGTCATTGCTATGTAAATGTGATGTGTTTGATGAAAAGTCATACAAGCTAGTATTAGACAGATGATGAGAATGATTGATGAATAATTTTGATTAAAAGGAAAAACATGATAATGAAAAATAACATCTCTTAAGACAAATACTTGATGATTATTGTTAGAAAGTGTCTAACTCACCCCCAAAAGTTAACTAAAGAGGGAGAGGTTTGCACACTATTATAAACTCTTGAATGCCCTCATAGTTGTCTGATGTGGGATTCCTGACACACCCCCCTCAGTCCAGAGCAGGACTGGACATCTAATGGACATATTGGGAAAAGGGACATAATCGGACACCACCCCAAGCCATCGAGACAAACTAGCTCTGATACCATGTTAGAAAGTGCCTAACTCACCCCCAAAAGTTAGCTTAAGAGGAGGAGGTTTGTACATTATTATAAATTCTTGAATGAAGGCTTCTTGGAATTCTTCATAGTGATAGGATACCCATGCTTTTTATAACATCGGTCAATAGTATGACCCTCCTTCTTGCAATTGATGCAAATTGGTGGAGCGGAAGTGCTGGTGAACTTTCGTTGGGTATATGCAGTAGTACTTCTAACATAGTATCAGAGCCAGGTTGTCTCGATGGTTTGGGGCGGTGCCCGGTTATGTCCCTTTGCCCAATATATCCATCAGATGTCCAGTCCTGCTCTGGACTGAGGGGGTGTGTCAGGAATCCCACATCGGACAATTATAAAAGCATTCAAGAATTTATAATAATGTTGAAACCTCCTCCTCTTAAGCTAGCTTTTAGGGGTGAGTTAGGCAATTCTAACAATTATCGAGATCATAAACTTTGTATCCTTTAATGCCACCGGGATATCTAATAAAAACACGTTTCCTTACTCTATATTCAAAATTTTGTTTGTGATTGTGAAGTGTGGAAGCAAAATAAAGTGATCCAAAGACTTTCACGTGTGAGTAGTGAGGTGTTTTTCCAAGAAGTTTTTCATAAGGTGTTATGCAAGACTCTTGTAAGAATACTATTGATTATACAGCAGGATGTGAGAATTGCTTCTTGTTAGGATTTATGTTAAATATGTCCTATCTTTATTTTTGGCATTTTTATTGGATATGGGAATTTCCATAATTCTTGAAGATGTGCCTTAATTGGTAATTGGGTATTGGAGATTACATTCTTTTGGAATTAGATAGTGCTTGGGATTTGAATTGGAAATATATTCTTAATAAGCATAATCTTCGGTGGTGGATAGCTGATCGCATACTATCCTTATTTGAAAAGGAATTTTCTAAGGAACATCAAGAGGTTGAGTGAATAAGGAGACTTGTTTTTGTTTTGGCTTAAAAAATAACGGTGGGGTGCGACAGTCAGTAAAGTGTGTGTGTGTTGGTAATTGGAGAGTGCTTTTCAATGTGTAGCTGAAGCAAGATGATGTTGGCTTATGTCCTATTATTGTTGAAGTAAGTCTCCAACGTCTGTGGGCTTCATCATTGTTCCATGTGTGTGGGGTATTGAGTAAGTGATGTGTGTGCAGCATTGACTGGATGTGGATGTGTGTTAATTGTCAACATAATAAAGGCTGCAGTGGTGTGTATGACGAGGACATGAAAGTTGAATAGCGTGTGTAGTGATTTAGTGAGATCTACAGTGAAGTGGGTTAAGGTGTTGAATTTTTCCAGATTTGTTTATCTGGGCTGTGCACGTGTTCTAAGTGTCAAACACTGTGGATAAGCGTTTATTTTCCAGACTTGGTCTTCTGGGATTGTGCGTGAATTCATGGTTGCATCATTCTACATTGGCTCAACAATTATTAATTGATTTTTTATGGGCTGCGTATATTTTGGTTGGCGAATGTGTTATCAGTGCAGCTGTGGCTTCATGTTGGTGTTTATGTGAGTCAACCTATTGGTGTTGCGACAACTTTCTGATCTATTTCAGAGGAGCTGAACCTATAGGGAAGTCTTTGTCTCAAGTATTTTGTTATTTAATTTTCAGTTGATTAAACACTTGAGCTATTTTTATTTATTATTGTTTTGA
>JANZXV010355323.1:0-11224 GCA_027576455.1 Erythroxylum roigii
CCTTAAGATAAAAAAAAATTCTCTAAAGGTTTAGCTCCACCAAAATAAATATGAAAGTTGTTGTAGAAACCTATGGACTAATTTTTGCAAACTCTAACATCAACTCACAGCAACAGAGGAAGACATCACGCACAACTAATCAAGCAAATATGCCTTCGGTAAAAGATGCACGCAATGGACAAATCTACTTAATTGTGAGCTATGCAGTGAAAACATAACACCAAGCCGTCAGCAATTCAAGATGTCTCACCCACAAAGAACTTTAAGCTCACGTATAAAATCTTCACGCACTCACAATCAACTAACCATTAAACCCAGTTGTGCATATATAGAAATAACACCTAGAGATGTTTTCTGCTACACACGGATGGACCACACACTATTGGTTACGTCATCCAGCATATGTTACCTAATTCACCAAAGATACAATAAACAATTGTTTCCCACTACACACAGAGGTCTTCAAACACACACCCATTGCACTTCTATACCCACACAATCTCTATAAGAAACGTAATCCACGTAAATCTTCATCTAAGATAGAGTTCTATTTGCACAGCAAATCTATCCAAGAAGCCAATTCAAGAAAGATTTTTTATTTATATTTTTTGTTATTATCTAAATATCCAATAGTCAAAAATGCCCAAATTAAAATAATATGATATAGTAAATATCCAAATAGTCTCCCCCTTTTTGGTATTCTTGTCACAAACAGAAACTTCTCTTAAATCACATAAACGAATATATAAATGTATTGAAGTTACAATACTCCCCCTTAATCCATGGTCAAGGTCCAAAGAACATTCATCAAATTCTTCAAGTTCAAGAAACATCCAAAGAAACAATAACGAACATTCATCAAATATCTAATAATCCAAATTTCTCCCCTTGGGGAAAAAAGATGCCAAAAAGCAAGATTAATAGTGACATAGATACCTTAAAATCTCCCCCTGAATTGAAGTGTCGCCAAAAACATATGATGTCTCCCCCTTGGGACAAAATTATGTCAAAACAAGAATACCTTTAATGCAATCAATCTCAAAGAAAAAGGAAACATAAAAATCATAAATAGGTGTAGCGAAAGAATCGTAAGTATGCTAAAATGACAATTCACCACGAGTCAAAATACTCACCAAAGTATCATTACTCACACCAAAGCCATCTACATATGACTCATTAAGTTCAAAAACCCCTTCGCACCCTTTTTTTGTTTTGTATTTTTTTATTAATAACATCAAACTATACTTCAAAAATGTAAAGCACACAGTCCCTATGTCACTCGAAGAAATTCAAACCTAAGCTTAGTCCTCGTTCCATTATCTCGGTCATCAACTGTTTGGTTGATTTCTTCATCTGAAGTAATAACTTATCCTCAGTCTGAACAGTTTCTTCAGAAGCAGTACTAACTGTGAATATGAATAATTCGTTGTTTTTCCTTCACTACGTCTTTGTGCTTGTCCTTGGCCCTTTATAATCGAAGTGGATTTTGGTACTAAATGCTGATTATGAAATTTATATGAGGGATATAAGGTCCTTCAGTTTTGGTTTCTTTGAAACAACATCTGCAATAACTTGTAGCATTTTGGCCTTATATCCCCTATAACTTCGCAAAAATGACATATGGGAACAAATCTTTGATACTTCCTCAACGTTTTTTCTTGGACAACTATGGGTATATCAATTTTCTCATCATTCACCTTGGAGCACTATCCTTTGTAACCAATTCCTTGAAGGTCCCCTTTAACCTTATCGATTCCGATAAACTTTTCTAACTTTTTTGTGCCTCCATTTAACATTCTCAAACCCTTTTCAGTACTTGCTAACTTCAGTTTGGCTTCACCGAGCTCGTCTAAAGCTACCATCAATTTCTTCTCTAAATCTTGGATAGTGTTCTTTGTAGAGAAGTTTTCTTCCTTCAACCTTTCATTCTTTCTACATGTTTTCACCCTTTTTCATACATCACTTCGTAAGCCTCGTAATTATTATTTCTTTTATCATTTGAACCACTTTAATCACTATAATAATATGATATTGTACCTTGACCTAATATGTCTCTGTTTTTCTCAAAATTTTCTGATTTGCCCCTTTTTTGTCTTCAATTACTTCCTTCTTAGTTACTGTTAAGCATGTAACTGGATTTTTGTTATACAAAGCAACTAAAGCAACACCATTTGCAATTTCTTCTTCACTACCCTATTCACTTTCGGATTCATTCTCACTCCAAGTGCTACTAAAAGATTTCCCCTTTCTCTTCTTCAAGGTATTAGCACATTTCGATTTTAGGTGCTCAAAGCCCTAACACTCATAGCTTTGAATTCTCCTTATCATTCTCACCCTTCTAAGTTCTGGCTGTTGTTTGAAATTTCTATTTGATGAGCTCCCACTGTTTTGCCTAAAATCAGATCTATCCTTCTTCGCTTTCTTTAACCATTCACTGAAATTTCTTTTCAATAACTCAATATCCTCATTCTCATCGGATTGATCTTCGAAGTCATTCACGACTTTACAAATCTTAGCTTACAATGCTAATCCTTTGCTCTTCTCTTGATTATCCCTCAACAAATTCATCTCAAAGTTGGTAAGAATCACAATTTGGGGAAGTCATTGATACAAATCCTATCTTTGCTACTTAAACATACATACTCTAATTTTCGATACATATTTAAACAAAAATTACCATATAGTATAAGAATCAAAACTTATCATAATTAGTATAATTATCAATGGAAATATAATATTTTTAAATAAATTAAAATAAATGAGAACAAAAATATCTATAGAAATTAGCAAAATGAAATATCTATTATAAAAACTAGAAATTTTTTAATGAAAAGCATAATAAGAATGAGCAAGTATAATTAAAAAAGGAAAACAAGAAAAGGATGGTATGAATATTATACTGACAAAAGAGAAAAGTGCACTCTAACATACTAAAATCATGAATGCAAAGAGAGTCTATTAATGTTACATCCTTACAAGAAGAGATAAGTCAAGAGTGTAATGGTAAGGGATATATTAAAGGTGGCTAGCTAATATTATTAACAAATTAATAGAGACAAGACTTAAGTGGTTTGAACATATTAAGAGGAGACACTCAGACGGTTCAGTAAGAAGAAGTGAGAATATCGTACTCAGAGACTGTTAGAGAAAGAAAGTGAGGCCTAAGAAATATTAAGGGGAGGTGATCAAGAATGATATGGCAATATTGGAACTTACCGAAGACATGACTCACAATAGAAAACTTTGGCATACTTGGATTCAAATAAAAGGATCCCTTGTAAAGAGATTCTTATAGTTCCTCTTCTAGTTAGTCTAAACTTATAAATAGGTTTTATTATTATTATTATTATTATTATTATTATTATTATTATTATTATTATTATTATTATTATTATTATCATCATCATCATCATCATCATCATCATTATCATCATCATCATCATCTTTTTTCTCTCTTGCTCTCTCTCTCTCTCTCTCTATGTCTTTTTATGTGGGTCATTGATAAGATCTCATCTTGGTATATTATTTGATGTTATATCCTTTGTTTTGGATTTATTTTGATGCTTAAATATGAAAATTAATGTTTGTTCTGTTTTAGGAGATGAAACGTGGAGATTGCATTAAATTAGGACTCTACTGATGATAATCACAAATTTTGGATGAAGTGAAGAGATTGATGTAGTGGATAAGGCTGATCACTTGAAGAGTTAGAGTTTAACTGGGAAACTTCTTCTTACCCCTATCATGTAGGAGTTTGAATTTTAATTTGTTTTTGATAGACATCTTTACAAGTTAGAATTAAATTAGGATTAGATCAGAAAACCTCTTCTTACATTTTCGCAATTCTTTTTCTCTCTTCTATTTTTGTTATAGGAGCAAAAGTCATGTGTGGATAACTCAATCTTTCTTATTTAAGGGGATTCGATATTCTAGTTGAAACCTTATGAGGTTTATGTTCTAAACTTTTATTCACGTTTTAATTTAATTATTTCTTTTTTTGAGTTCTCATATTTCATAAATAATTAATATTTGATTAATCTCACAATTTAATTTAATATTGATTATTCTATTGTCATCTAGGAATTCAATGATCCTTATTGTCATGAAGGATTGGTATAAGTAGCAAATAGGTTATTTATGAATTTCCATATTTAACTTATGATAAACAAGAAAACTAAATAAATAGTTATAGTTATCTCAATTATTTAATTTAGGGTTTAGTCTTTTTCACGAAGCTTATTATTATCTTTTATTTGATATGGAATGCTATCACACCCAATCAATGGATGATAACTTTTGGTTTGAATGCTAGATTTGAACCAATTAATTCAGGAAAATTTGAGACTTATTACTGCTATCCTAATATGTTTCAGACTAACTGCTTGAATTGTGAAAATATTCTTTTTTGACTAATAATCAATGTTACAATTAGATGAGATCTTTCCCTTGAATTGGAGTTTGCTAATCTTGGCTTTTTCGTTCTTAAATTCAGTTGATTGAATTTGTTTTTATCTTAATTTTAGTTAATCAGTTATTTAATAAAAACCCCTCATTTGATTTTATTGCTTAAAATTAAGAAACTAGTGCTTAGTTCTCTAGGGATTCAACCTAGTTCCACGACTACTACAAAAGTTTGAAGAATTAGAATTATTTGGGGGCTTCAATAACCCAACGAAAATTTGATGCCATTATCGTGAAACTATTTCAAGTTTCTTAGTTTCTTTGCATTTTAATTTTACAGTTACTGCTAACCTCCTGTTTTGTCTAACTCGTGCTTCTCAAATAGGTAAATTACAATATAATCCAGAAATTGGCAAAGAAAATGCGTCATTTGAAAAAATAGACTAAGAAAGGAAATGGACATTCATCTTCAGATGTGAAAGTTGAAGTAGATCTAACGATTGGTTAAGACTTTAATTTTCAAGAAGTGGAAGAAAAGATGACTAATCTTAACCTGAGAATATTGAGGGAGTTAACGACACTGAATTTGATTCAACAACCCTTATGCATTCAATTTCCAGATGTTGAGGTAGATTTCAAATTGAAATCTAGTTTAATTCACTTTCTGTCTACTTTTCGTGATCTTGCTGAAGAAGATCCATATAAACACCTAAAAGAATTTCATGTTGTCTGCTTTGGAATGAAGCCACAAAGTGTGATAGAAGAACAAATTAATCTCAGGGTCTTTCTGTTTTCTTTGAAAGATAAGGCAAAGGATTGGCTATATTATCTTCCACCTGGCTTAGTAACAACATGGAATGAGATGAAAAGAATATTTTTGGACAAGTTCTTTCCTGTATCAAGAGCAGCGAATATCAGAAAAGAGATATGTGGGATAAGACAAATTACTGGAGAAACATTATATGAATATTAGGAAAGGTTTAAGGAGTTATGTGCCAGCTGTCCACATCATCAAATTCTTGACCAGCTTTTGATTCAATATTTTTGTGAAGGACTATTTCCAATGGATCAAAGTATGGTTGATGCAGCTAGTGGAGGAGAACTGGTAAATAAAACAACTAAGGAAGCTAGACAGTTGATATCAATTGTGGCTGAAAGTTCTCAACAGTTTGGGACAAGGATGGATGGAGCTATTAAGCGTGTGAATGAGGTAAGTAACACATACCTTGAGGATAAAATTTTTTATTTAACTGCTCTAGTTCTTCAAATGGCTGTAGGTCAATTGCAATCAAGAAGACTGTACAGAATATGATCATTCTCTAGACATCCTACGAATATATGCCCTACATTGCAACAAGACTCTCTTCAAGAAGCTCACGTAATAGGGGGCTTTCTTGGTCAACCTCAATGAAAGTATGTCCCTTATTCTAATTAATACAATCCAAGATAAAAGGATCATCCAAACTTGAGCTATAGAAATCAAGGAAGTCAACAATGATATCAACCTCACACTTTTAAACAACCTCATGCTCCTACATATGCTCAACCTCAATCTTCAAATTCAAATGTGTCTTTAGGTGAAATTGTTGAAGCACTTGCTAATAATACTCAACAATTTCAACAAGAAATAAGAGCAAGTCTTCAAATTTTAGGAAGTCAGATCACTCAGTTAGCCACCTCGGTGAGTAAATTGGAAGAGAAAATATCAGGAAAATTACCTTCCCAAACGATGGTGAATCCTAAGGAGAATATGAGTTCAATGACATTAAGAAGTGGTTAGGAAATTCAATGTCAAACTTCTTGACCAATGGAGATAGAAAAGGACGATAATGGAGAAAAGAAGGACGAACTTCCAACTCAAGAATCAAAAAAGGTGAAAATGATTCATCTTCATCTTCATCAATTAATTCATGTTTACCTCCCTTTCTTAACAGGTTGGCAAAACCAAAAGATGATGAATATGAAAGAAAGATCTTAGAAACTTTCAAAAAGGTGGAAATTAATATACCACTTCTAAAAGCCATCAAGCAAGTTCCAAAATATGCAAAATTCTTAAAAGAGTTATGCACAAATAAAAGGAAGCTGAAGGACAAAGAGAGAATAATTTTAGATAAGAATGTATCAGCTATGATAAATAGGAAATTAACTGAAAAATGCAAAGAGCTAGGTATGTTTACACTTCTGTGTGTTATTGGTAATAGAAAAATTAAGCATGCCACGCAAGATTTAGGTGCATCTATTAATGTCATGCCATACCCAATTTATTAAGCTTTAAATATGAATTCTTTGCAAGAAACTAATGTGATTATCCAACTAGTTGATCGTTCGTATGTGCGTCCTATTGGAGTTATTGAAGATGTTTTAGTCCAAGTTAATGGTTTGGTATTTCCAAAGGATTTTTACATCTTGAAAATAGATAGAAATAGTGTTGAAAATTCAACTTCGATTTTTTTAGGTAGGCCATTTATGAAGACGGCTAAAACGACAATCAATGTGCACGAGGGTGCTCTGTCTATAGAGTTTGATGGAGAAATAGTAAAGTTCAACATTTTTTAAGAAATGAAGTACTCGAATGATTTTCAATCCGTTTATTAGATGGATATTTTGTATTCATTTATGCAGGATATGTTTAAAGAAGAGAGTGTTAAAGATAAGTTGGAGTATAAGGCTAAATCAGAAGGGAATGAGCAAATTGATGAAACTTGTGAAGTTATAGAATCATTGTCAACAATGCTAATAGATTTGGAAACTTTAAATGATGAACTTATTATAACTCACAAGAAAATCTTACCATCTATTTTGCAGGCTCTGAAGATAGAATTAAAGGTGTTACCTGATTGCCTAAAATATATCTATTTAGGTGATGGAAAGTCATTACCCATAATCATTTCAAAAAGGTTGGCTAAAGAGCAAGAGGAAAGGCTAGTAACACTACTTAAGGAGTACAAAACTACAAGTACATAGAAGTTTGGGAAGAACTGGCCACGTCGAGCATAACGACGTTAAATAATTTCACTTTTTGGGAGATAACCGAATATATGATTGTTTTATTTTATTTTATTTTTTTTAGTTATATATAACTTGCTAGTTATATATAACTTGCATTTGATTGCTTTTGACAAAAATAAATTTATTGGCCTAAAGGAAAAAGGAAGTCTTAAAATTTTAGGCTACTAAATCTCACAAGGCAAGACCTTGCTTTATGTAATATAGTGTTCTAGAGTGAAGACCTTAAAATTTTAGACTATTAGATCTCATAAGGCGAGATCTCGTCTTATGTAATCTAGTGTTCTGAAACTACAGATTACCAAATATCATAAGGCGAGATCTCGCCTTATGTGATTTAGTGTTCTGAATTTGTTTTTCTTTTCTCATTCAATTATTTACTTTCTTTATTTACAAAAATATTTTTTACTTTTTAAAAAAATGAAAAACCTAATTTGCTTGTTTGTCTTTGCAGGAAATTAAAAGAAAATTTCCATCCATAAGTAGCCCTCGTCCCACATAGCAGCCCAAAGCTCCACTACAAATGCACTCTTCATGTAAGAACATAACAGCAGATGTCCACCATGGTCCACAACGTAAGAAAAGCTTGACTTACCTTTCACTATGGTCTACCAAAGAAAACACCCAACACTATTCCACAGACCAACATCATAATTCATCAACCCACAACACAAACATCACTCCTCAACCAACCCAACCCATAACACCCTTCACCAGCCATTCCTCACACCGGCTTTTTGGTTTCATTCTTCATAAAACAATGTAGACCATTCGTTCCACCACAAGCAAACACCAACGTGCCACTAATAGCTTCAACGGATTTGGAGTGTCTCCATAACAACTACACTACAAACTCATCCACTTCTCGTAAGCATATAGCAACAACATCAAAAGCAAACACCCAAATCCAATCACTAGACCCACGTCGACAATGCACAACATACCCAATGCTTCACCAATCAACCCACACTGCCACCAGTTATACAAAATTGGTAGCATGCCTACAGCTTGCCCTCCACAAATGCATAGCATCAAGCCAACAAGATTGAGAAAGTAAATTCATGCAGCAAGCAACAATAGTAGCATCACAAAAACACCTTCATGCCCCCACTCATTTTTTAAAGTTTTAATTAAATTCTTTTATTTTCTTGTTAGTTCAATTTTAATTATTATTACATTTTTTAAATCTTTTTCCAAGTAGTTTTTTGTTTATCTTGTCAACTATTATAGGGCATTCTAAAGCTAATACCAAGGCTACAGCAAAAGGAAAATTGCTGATGAATGCTAATTCACACCCTCAATCTTCTGCAAGTTCTAAAATTGATACTAAAAAGAAGTGTGGATAATTTTCAAATACTCATAATTCAGGGGAGTCCTCTATTTTGTGCTTCATTTTTCTGATTATCTATATTGAGTTGTGAGTATCTTATGCATACATTAGGGAAAATGTATGATTTAGGCGTGGGGGAGCAAGTGTTTTCATTTTGAAGAACTTTGTGACAATGTTTGGACTTATGATATGATGATTCATATATTAATTGATCCTCATGATAACTTCATAATTTTCTGATTGTTGTTCATAAATAATCCTTAAGTTAGGATACATTTTTGGTTTAAGATCTAATGCATAAAAGAGATAAGCATGATTAGTGTTTTCATTAAATTATTTCAAATATCTCATTGGTTTTGTTGAATGAAAGTGTGCAAGACTTGATGCATTTTTGACACCTACATGAGCTTTGAGCCTAAGTGTGTTATCAAACATGGATTGTCTATGCTAGAACTTACTTTTGAACACATGTTGAGACCACATTTTTTATAAATTTGTGTATAAAGATATTGAGGGCATTCTGGATAACTATTTTTGACCTAAACAAGCCTACCTTAATTTTATCCCTAGAAAAACAATTTGAGCCTTGCCTTTTCTTTTCTTGCATAATAATCTTGTTACAAGCTAAATTTACCCTTTTTGATGTCGATATCCTTAATAATTTTTGAACCCCTAAATTGAAGGAATTGTATTAGCTTATTTACATATGATTTTGACTAATCACGTGAAAAATAAATTAGAAGATTCAAGTTGCATTGTTTTGATTTTTAGAATGGAGGAAAAAAAAAGAAACAATAACAATAACAAAATAAAACAAAATCTCCTATTTAATATTATTGTTGAAAAGAAAAACAAAAGAAAAGAAAGGAAAGGAAAAGAAAAGAAAAAGTGATTGAAAGAGATGTTATTTGAATCAAGTGAATTTTGATTTAAGTTGAAACTTGTGTTAATAAGTTTGTATGATTCCCTTCAATTTATTTAGCTAAAAAGCTTCTTCTTGTCATACCTTACCTAAGCCATGTTACAAACATTATAAAGTCCCTTTGATTTATGCATTAGGTTCATTGTTATTTAGTGTTGGAGATATGACTCTTGAGCAAGCTTATGGAAACAACTTGCTATGTTTTGATTTGAGAGCTTAATGAACTCTAAACACTTTTAGCGTATAGAATAAAATCCTTGTGAGGGTGTCAAGTCTTGTTCATTCGATTTTGATAGAATTGATAAGAGGCTATGTTTTAACAATGTGTCCTATGAGTTCTTATTCTCTCGATTGTTATTTTGTTTTAACCCTTAAAAGTTAGTTACTTTTGAAAATTTCTTGATAATATGAAAGGAGATAAGAGGTTGTTATGAAGATGATTAATGTATTGAATTGATGTATGCTTGAGGACAAGCATGAATCTAGTGTGGGGGAATTTGATAAGATCTTAGCTTGCTATATTATTTGATATTATCTCCTTTGTTTTGGATTTATTTTGATGCTTAAATATGGAAATTAATGTTTGTTTTATTTTAGGAGATGAAAAGTAGAGATTGCATTAAATTAGGACTTCATTGATGATAATTACAAAATTTGGATAAAGTGAAGAGATTGATGCAGTGGATAATGCTGATCACTTGAAGAGTTAGAGTTTAACTGGGAAACTTCTTCTTATCCCTATCATGCAGAAGTTTGAATTTAAAATTGTTTTAAATAGACAGCTTTACAAGTTAAAGTTAGATTATGATTAGATTAGAAAACCCTATAAAAGGCATGTTCCTCACAACATAAAGATGTTCTCGATTCTTACGTTTTTTGCAATTCTTAGTCTTTCTTCTATTTTTGTTAATGGAGCAAAAGCCATGTGTGGCTAAACTTAATCGTTTTGATTCAAGGAGATTAAATACTGTGATTGTAACTTTGTGCGGTTTTGTGTTTCAAACTTTTATTCACATTTTAATTCAAGTATTTCTTCTATTAAGTTCTGATATTTCATGAATTATTAATATTCGATTAATCTGATAATTTAATTTAATATTGATTATTCTATCACTATCCAGGAATTCAGTGATCTGTAATTGTCACGAAGGATTGGTGCAATTAGCAAATAGGTTATTTATGAATTTTCATATTTAAGTTATGATAAACAAGAAAACTAAATTGAATAGTTTTAGGTATCTCGATTATTTAATTTAGGGTTTAGTCTTTTTCATGGAGCTTATTGCTATCATTTATTTGATATGGAATGCTATCACACCCAGTCAATAGATGATAAGTTTTGGTTTGGATTCTGAGTTTGGGCCAAATAATTTAGGAAAATTTGAGACTTATTGTGACTATCCTAATACATTTCGGACTAACTGTTTGAATCGTGAAAATATTATTTTTAGACCAATGATCAATGTTACAATTAGGGATGGCAATGGTTAGGGTTCAGTTCGGGTTTTACTCAACCCATATCCATATCCATTTTTTATGACTCAACCCATATCCATATCCATATC
>JANZXV010355468.1:0-11213 GCA_027576455.1 Erythroxylum roigii
GAGAAGTGAACAATACTTTACAGGCATATAAATAACAGAAACTAGGATACCTTGTTTAGCCTTGTTCTAAAGTCTTGCCACTTGCTTCTTTTATGCTCATCTAGGCTATCCCCAAAAGTAAATCCATGCACTCTTTCAAGACCTGCACAAGGCAACTTATAAGGAAACTTAAACATCTGAATATGAAGTCTAGTATGAGTCATGTATCAATTGAATTTTGTGGGAAGAGAGTGGGAGGATGCAGGGATGACTATGCAGATATAAATGTCCTATTGAATTTTGTGGAAGAAGAGAGTGGGACGAATAGGGGATGACTATGCACATATAAATGTCCTATTGAATTTTGAGGAAGAAGAGGGTGGGAGGATTAGGGGATGACTATGCAGATATAAATGTCCTATTGAATTTTGTGGAAGAAGAGAATGGGAGGATTAGGGGATGACTATGCAGATATAAATTTCCTATTGAATTTTGTGGAAGAAGAGTGGGAGGATGAGGGGATGACCATGCAGATACAAATGTACTTGATAATCTAACATCATTTAAATATATAATAATGACATGTCCTGCAATGTGTTTCGTGACCCCAAAAAAAAAAGAATAGTAGAAAAAATCCAAATATGACAAAAGAAATGAAATAGCAAGCAAAAAATCAGGACATTATACACAGTAACAGACAACAAACACCAGAGAAACCATATTGTTAATCTTTATTGCATGATGCACGAAAGTAAGAAGAGCTAGTAATAGAAACACAGAATGCTTTATTTCTAAATGCATATACATACTGTTTCCAATTTCACCTACTGCACATGTCACACGAGACGCAACACAAATGATATGTAAATAACAAAGACCTAGTAACCACAAATCATAAAACAGATAAGCAAATAAATGAAATCTGAATAAAGATAAGAAAAATATATTGAAAGTTATGATTCTTCTATCATAAAGACGACAGAAATAAATTGGCATAATAGAGAGATCGTTCAAGCTCAGCACTTAAATTACTAAATTGAAAACAAAAAACCTAACTCTAGTTGAGAAAAAAGAATAGAACAATGTATTCACTAAGCAAAAGAGTATTTATGGGTGTGCTACAAAAAGGAGAGTTTATGGGTGAAATGGATACACAATGTATTTATTAAGCACAAGAGTATCTGGATCCTACAGTTAAGACAGGATATGTCAAAAGCTCTAAAAGAAATTCTAGAGACTAGACAATAAATGCAGAGTCAGGTGTTTCTGTTAGCACTCCTCCTAATGATCAGCATACTAGTACTGATCAGCATACTAGTCCATAGGGGTATGATAGGGAAGGGAACAAACACAAATGCCACATAGGCTAGTGGTTAGGAGTTAGTTATGGAAAGAGAGAGAGAATGAGAAGGTACAGAGTATATATATAGGATTCGGTATAGGAGGGAGGATTCAATTCTGGATTATTGTGGAAAATACAGCTATTGTATTGGCCTGGGAATTACATTCCCAGGAGGTATCCTACTATTGTATCTACTGATTTAGTAAATAATACAATCTCTACATCGGTTACCTATCAGTTTCACAGGATTGGGAATGGAGAAAGCATGTCTTTTTGGTATGATAATTGGCATTATATGGCCCTTCCACAACAGTAGAAGTGTCAGTCTCATAATGGAAGAGTTGCCACGATGTCAGGAAGGGAAGCAGGATGAAATTCAGTGGCTAGCAGATAACTCAAGGAAGCTCAACACAAAAGCCTATAAAACACTGTTACAGGCTACATAGAGCACAAGGTAAGAGTGGCAGCCTTAGTATGGGATAGTGATCTCAACCCAGCTCATTCATTCATCTTATGGATGGGAATCAATAAAGGGTTGCTTACAAGGGATAAGATCAGGTTCTCCATTAGCAATTTGAACTGTGAATTATGTAATGCGGAACTGGAAAGTTTAAAACACCTCATGATTAGATCCAAATATACTAGACAAGTCTGGGATCGATTGCAGAATATACTCAACGTGGCCCAACCAAGATTCTTGGAGTGAAACTACTGCTTGGCTGGAAAAATTAGTGTGCATAATGTGGCTGATCTAAAAGCTATCAGGTTAAGTTGGGCAGCATTGATGTACTACATATGGAAAGAGCACAATTGCAGAGTATTCAAAAAAGAGAGTAGAAGCAATGAGAGGGTTTTTCAGGCCATCTTCCTACATTGCAAATTGGCTATGTTAGCCAAAGAAATAGCTGCAAATCTGACAAGTAGCATGAAGAGCAGATGGCGATTGGTGTAGCAAGTTTCCTCGATCTTAAGATGTAGATGATTACTAGGAACCTTAATTCTCTGTAATCTAGATTCTATGGATTATATTTGTTTTGTTCTCTAGATTGTGTATATTTTCTTATAATGAAATCTATTAATTTTCGAGAAAAAAAAAATCCTACTTTGCAATTTTAATTCAACAGCAAGTAATATAGAAAGCATGTTTCATCCTCATGACTTTCCCAAAATTTCTGTCTTTCACAACATTTCTTATAATTCTATCCTTCTGGTATGTTTTCTATATTACTTGGAAAATTTTCAGATTTTATGTTTTAATACTTGTACATGATCACTTTGGGGGTTGAATGATGTGCCAAAGGTGTTGATAGCTTATCCTTAATATAGGACAACTTACCCTCTTCTCAAAAGTTTCTCAAAATGATGAGACATCTTTATATTAATCTTCTCTTTTATGTCCTAATTACAGAGCATGCTTTTGTGTCCATACTAAGTAAATCAGTGCATCAAGTAGGTCATTTGGAAATAGCCTTTCTACTATTTAAGGATAAGATTGTGTACTACTAGACTTTCCCAGACCAACGAGATTATACTAGGTGTTGTTGTTTTTGTTATTGTAGCATGTTATAAGAAAAGCATGGAATATATATGCGCAACAAAAATGAGTAAAATGAAAGCCAATTGTTGTAAAGAATAAGAGAATGCACATCTATACATAACTCAGTCTGTCAAATTATCAAAGAAAAGTTCTGAAAGTAAATATTCTCAAACACTTATATACGTACTTCTATGTTCACAGTCCCAAAGCTTTTGTGAAAAATAAAAGTTCAATATTCTATGAGCATGACAACTATGAAGAAACATGTTAATCACAAAAGGAACAAGTAAAGCATAAATGTGAGAAGTCATACTCACTTTCACTAATTTTTGTAATCAAGCCCTCAACTGTTGTAACCACTCCTCCCAAAGTACCACTTGCAAGCTCCAAATCAAGCTCTGGTACTTTCACACTTGCAGTATCTGACTGTAAATAAACATAATTGTCAAAGAATGACTTGCATCTCCATATGAAATGCAAGAAATGGAAAATCTAAAAGATGCTTTTCTATTGATGAACAAAGTTCAAATGCAATCAAAGACAATAATAAAAAGCTAAAAGAAAAAAGTCAAGATAGGAAAGCATAACAATGAGAAGACTAACACCTCAAACTTCACAAGAACAATTTTTTATTTGTTCAATATTTCCCATGACTCCATCCACCGGGATAAAGATTGTCCATGTCATTTAGCAATTCTCTACAGGATCAACACAATGACAAAATATGCACTCAAAAGCCACCGTCAACATTAGATCAGGCTGTGGTCAAGATATGTATTATCTCATAATATTACAATTTGATTGTAATTAGATTCTATAGATTAGATATCAGTATCTTAGAGATATTCTAGGATTATGTTCCTGTATCTATAGATTATCTAGCCTATTTTGTACTCCTATTCGTGTATATATTTACTGCATTCATTAAGTAATGAATATAGAGAAAATCATCTTTTGTAATGAATATAGAGAAAATCATCTTTTATTCGCATGGTATCAGAGCCACGTGAAAGAGATAGTAAAACCGAGGAGCTAACCTCAGCAAGTCAAGAAATGACGGCAAACCCAAACAAGATTGGAGGTCAGTCATCAATGACGTCTGGTCTTGAAAGAGTTTCAGTTGTTATTGTCTCTGACAAACTAAATGGAACAAACTAGTGAGAGTAGGCTCAAGCTCTGAAACTCACCATTGGAGGATGTGAGAAGCTGAGCTTTATTATCGGAGATGGGAACATTCCAAACCCAACAAACTCACAAGCTGCATGACAATGGGAGATAGATAACTCTATGGTCTCATCATGGCTTATCAACGCCATGATACCACCTATCAAACGCACCTTTATGTTTCTACTAACAGCTCAAGAAATCTGGGAAGAGGTGCAACAATTATGCTCTAATGGAGAGGACGCATCACAAATCCATGAGATAAAAACAAAGTTGTGAAAAATGAAGCAAGATGACAGAGAAGTTACAAAATATTGGGTCAAAATGGTAGCATTGTGGCAAGAACTTGACCTTTTATCAAATGAATAGTGGAGGTGCAAGGAAGATGTTGTGATGTGCAATAAGAAAATTGAAAAGGGGAGTCTTTGAAGTTTTGGATGGCCTCAACAAAAAATTGGATGATGTTTGTGGAAAAATCCTAAGTAGAGTGCCTCTACCTACAGCTAAAGAAGTTTTTTCTGAAGTTAGGAGGGAAGCAACAAGGAGGTAAATCATGCTAAAAGAGGAGCCAAAAGAAGAACAAAATGTATCTCTAGTACCACTAATGAAGCTTCTGCACTAATGTCCTGTGGTGAATCCAATAAGAAGGGTCATAAGAAGTGGTGTGATCATTGTAAACAAAGTGGTCACACCAAAGACACATGTTGGGACATCCATGGAAAGCCTTCAGACTACAAACCAAAAAGGGGGAAAAAAATTGAGGCTACCAAGTATCTAGTTAAGGGGGAACAAAAAAAATCTGAAGATAGTCAGAAACAAGAAGGCGGTAAACTGAATATTTCACTAGGGAAACTATTGGAAATACCAAAGAATCTCCAAAATGACAGCAACCAACAGAAGACAAGCACAGTTGTTAATGCTACTGTGAGAGGTAATATCATAAAAGCTTTTTTATATTCATGCGGTAGGAAGAAATGGTTAGTTGATTATGGAGCATCAGACCATATGACAAATGATTATAACTTGTTTCATTCATATTTTCCTGGTGCTGGGCATGAAAAGGTTAAGGTAGCAAATGGTGATTCCAATTCAGTTGCAGGAAAAGGAGATATCAAAGTTACAGATTCTACGAAACTAAATTCTGTTCTACATGTTCTGAATCTAGAATGTAACCTTCTTTCAGTCAGTAAATTAACAAGAGAAGTTAATTGTGGTGCTCATTTTTTCGCTACTCATTGTGTTATACAGGACCTGTCATCGGGGAAGATGATTGGTAGTGCTAAAGAGGTAGATGGAGTGTACTACTTTGAAGATGAAGAAAGTCATTCTACTCCTTATAGCTTAGGTAATAATGTGATTGTTCCTAAGACTGATGAACTATTGTTATGGCATAAGAGGTTAGGTCATCCAAACTTCCAATATATGTCACGAATGTTTCCAAACATTTCAATAAATAAAGATCTTTGTGTTCAATGTGATGCTTGTGAATTTGCTAAGCATCAAAGAAGTTCTTTTACAAAGTCTAAATACAAACAAACAAAACCTTTTTCACCTATCCATAGTGATCTTTGGGGCCCATCTCGTGTTACTAATAGAACCAATTCAAAGTGGTTCATTACATTCATTAATGACCATACTCGTTTGTGTTGGGTGTTTCTTTTGAAGGATAAAACTGAAGTCTTTACGGTGTTCATCAACTTTTATCAAATGATAAAAAATCAATTCCAAACAAGCATTCAAGTCCTTCATACTGACAATGGTTTCATACATTCTTCCAAAAACATGGAATTGTCCACAAAAGTACTTGTGTTGATAGTCCTCAACAAAATGGGATTGCTGAGCGAAACAATAGACACCTTTTTGAAGTAGCTAGGGCCTTGACGTTCACTAGCAATGTTCCAAAATTCTTTTGGAGGGATGCTATTCTTACTGCAACCTACCTTATTAATAGAATGCCTAGTCGTGTTCTTTGTTTCAAAACACCTCTTCAGAAATTTCAAGAAACTCATACTACTACTCATCTTGAAACTAACCTTCCTCTAAAGGTTTTCGGGTGTACAATCTTTATTCACACAACAAACTTGATCCAAGAGCTAAAAAATGTTTGTTTCTGGGTTACTCTGCTGCACAAAAAGGGTATAAATGCTATGATCCTATATCAAAAAGGTTGTTTATTAGTTGTGATGTCTCTTTTTCTGAGACAGATTCCTTCTATCCCAAGTCTTCGATTCAGGGGGTGTATTGGAGTGAGTTTGGCGGTGATGAATCTCAGCCTAAACCTCCTTGTACATTTGTTCTTGAACCTATCCTAATGTCATCTCCTATAGAGACAAATCTTGACACAGAAGTAGTTATACCTGACCATACACTTAAGGTGTACTCTCAGAAGAAGAAAACAAGTAGTACACTCCTTGTCCCTGAAGCTATACCAATCTCTGAACCAGTACAGCTCCCTGCCGAAGAAGCTTAGAGTAGTAAGGATCAAGAAGACAACACATATTTAGAACTGCCAATACAAAGCATTTATTGTTAATCTGGACAGAATTGGCATCCCCAAAAATATTCAAGAAGCTCTTAAAGTTCCAAAATGGAGCGAAGCAATTTTCGAAGAGATAAGAGCACTTGAAAAGAATGAAACATGGGAAGAAGTTGATTTGCCAAAAGGAAAGAAACCCGTGGGGTATAGGTGGATCTTCACAGGTAAATATAGGGCTGATGGTTCCATCGAGAGGTATAAAGCGAGATTGGTAGCAAAGGGCTATACTCAGACCCATGGGATGGACTACAAGGAGACATTTGCACCTGTGGCTAAGCTAAAAACTATCAGACTATTGCTATCTGTAGCTGCTAACTTCGACTGGCCACTTCAGCAACTTGATATTAAAAATGCCTTCTTGAATGGCAATCTAAACGAAGAAGTGTACATAAAACTTCCTCCAGGGTTTGATGAGGAAGGAGGAGGAAATAGTATGAAGACTAAGAAAATCCCTATATGAGCTGAAACAATCACCACGAACTTGGTTTGAAAGATTTGCGAAAGTCCTAAAAATAGAAGGATATGCACAAGCTCAATCGGATCATACAATGTTCTTCAAAATTAGAGAAGGTAAGAAAACAATTTTGATTGTGTATGTAGATGATATTGTTGTAACTGGTGATGATGGCTATGAGGAAAGAATTTGAAGTTAAAGACTTAGGAGAAATGAAGTATTTTCTAGGCATGGAAGTGGCGAGATCAAAGAAAGGGATTTACTTCTCACAAAGGAAGTACATTCTTGATCTCTTGAAAGAGACTGGAATGCTAGGATGTAAACCAAGCACCACTTCCATTGATATTACAAAGTTTGAGGATGAAGAGGATAAACTTGTTAATTGTGAAGAATACTAGACACTAGTGAGAAGACTGATTTATTTGTCTCATATTAGACCAGATATTGCTTTTGCCGTGAGTGTTGTAAGTCGCTACATGCATGCATCAAGGAGGAAGCATTTTGAGGCAGTTTATAAGATCCTACGGTATTTAAAGGGTACTGCTGGGAAAGGATTATTATTCAAAAAGGGAGATCAAAGAACAATTGAAATATATACTGATTCAGATTGGACAAGTTCAGAAGAGGATAGACGATCAACTACTGGGTATTGTACTTTCGTGTGGGGAAATTTGGTCACGTGGCAAAGTAAGAAGCAAAAGGTGGTAGCCAAGAATAGTGCAAAAGCTGAATTAAGAGCAGTTGCAAAAGGGATTTGTGAAAGTCTCTGGTTAAAGAGAGTACTGACAGAATTGGTGTTAGCATTCAACCTTTAAACATAGTTCAGCCCAAGCCCATCCAAACCTACACCCGTAGGGGCAAGATGGGGAAAGGGACCACTGATGCCACTTAGGCAGCAATGGTTATGCATGCTATCGTGAGTTAGTTATAGAGATTGTAAACAGCAGATATATATAGCCGAAACAGAGAGGAGAGAGGATTCATTCATTGATTTGTCAATTGATATACTGTATAGGCCTGGGAATATTTCCAAGAGGAAACTACTGCTGTACTTACAATCTCTATAACTAACTCACGATAGCATGTATAACCACTGCTGCCTAAGTGGCAGCAGTGGTTTCTTTCCCCATCTTGCCCCTACGGGTGTAGGTTTGGATGGGTTTGGGCTGAACTATATTTAAAGGTTGAATGCTAACAATTGGGAATCAATTTTGAGTCACCTATAAAACATTATTGTGATAACAAGGTAGCCCTAAGCATGGCACACAATCTAGTCCACCATGAGAGAACAAAGCATATTGAAGTTGATCGACATTTTATCAAGGAGAAGATAGAAGATTTGAAGAAGCAGACAACAAATGTGTTTACCAAAGGTGTTCAAAGACAAGTGTTTGAAGAATGTGTCAACAACATGATTGATATCTATGATTCAACTTGAGGGGGAGTGTGATCAAGATACATATTATCTCATAATATTATAATCTGATTGTAATCAGATTCTATAGATTAGATAGCAATGTCTTAGAGATAAACATTATCCTAAGATTATCTTCTGTATTTGTATAGATTATCTAACCTATTATGTACTCCTATTCATGTATATATGTACTACATTCTCTTAGTAATACAATATATAGCAAATCAGCTCTTATTGACAATATTCCTTATACTATTCACAAAAAATTAAGGAAGAATTACTTTTTCTTCGTTCTTCGCGTAGGATTAGAATCTATATAAAGAGCAGCTTGGTTATTGCACCATAACTTTGTTGGCAAGGACAATTTTAGTCAAGAGCTGATGTATGTACATTATTTCACACAAATTGTGCCATAGCTCTATATTCTACTACTACACTTGAGCAAGATACAACCCTCTATTTCTTACTTTTTTATGAAATTAGATTTCCTTCAACAAAGACAAAATATCCTATGATTGATTTCCGATTAGTCTTAGATCATGCCGAATTTGCATATGAGAAGCAATCTATAGAAGTGTGGCCATGATTTTTATATAGTATACCTCGTTCGTGAACTCTCTTCAAATAACACAGGATTTGCTCTGAAGTAGCCTAGGGATGAATTGTTAGAGAAGTCATAAATTGACTTACAATACTAATTGCTTATAGCAATATCAGGACAAGTTACTGTAAGATAATTTTGTTTCCTAACCAATCTCCTATACTTCTCAGGATCTTCAAACAAAGCTCCATCATTTGTGAGCTGCAAATTAGGTGTCATAGGAGCACTACATGATTTAGCTCCTAATTTCTCAATCTCATATAGCAAATCAAGTACATATTTTTTTTTAGATAAGAAAATACCTTTCTTATTCCTTTTTACCTCATCTCCCAAGAAGTTCTTTAATTCTCCCAAATCCTTTGTTTGAAATTGGCTATGAAGGAATATTTTCAGATATGAAATTCCTATGATATCACTACCAGTGATAGCAGTATCATCCACGTTCACAAGAAGAATGATAGACTTGCTCTTGCTTATTTCGATTCGTTCAGCTGCTTGACTAAAATTTTCGAACCAAGCATGAGGACTTTGTTTTAAGCCATATAGAGATCTTTGTAGGTGGCAGATTTTCCCATACTCTCCTAAGCAACAAACCTAGGCGGTTCCTCCTCATATCTGTCTCTATGTAATAAGGCACTTTTAATGTCCAATTGATGTAAGAGCCAACAATGAGTAGCTATCATAGAAATAAGTAAACGAATAGATGTCAACTTAGCCATAGTAGAGAAAGTATCAGAGTAGTCCACACCATAAATTTGGGCATTCCCTTTAGCAACAAGATGAGCATTAAGTTGAGACAGAGCCATCAGGATTAACTTTAATTGCAAAGACCCACTTACAATCAATAGCCTTTTTTTCCAATAGGTAAATTCACTAAGGTCCAAGTACCACAGCATCAAGAGCATTTATTTCCTCTATTGTTGCTACACGCCAGCTGGGTTGAGACAAGGCCTTATGAACACTTTCGGGAAGAGATATAGCATCAACAGATGCAACAAAAGAACTCAAAGATGACAAATGATCATAAGAAACAAAAAATGAAATCGGGCAAGTATATTGGCATTTACTTTCACGGAGGGCAATTGGTAGGTCAAGATTAGTGCTGTGGAATCTAATGACAAAGAAAGAACTGGTGCTGGACATATGTCAGGAACATCTCATCATCGGGAATGAACATGTAGAATAAGTAGGGATGGAGATGGTGCTATAGTAGAAGCAACATTGGATGACTGTTGGGCGACATGATATAGTAACAAATCATCGTTTTCCCCTTATTATGATTGGTTTTTGCAGAAACTGGAAAGAAGGGAAGATTTACCATAAACATAACATTAGTGGGCACAAGGTATTTATTAAGCTTAGGATAATAACATCGATATCCTTTTTGAAGATGAGAGTACCCCAGAAAGACACATTTCATAGTCTTGGGATCTAATTTGATGACTTAAGGATGACATCACAGACAAATACGTACTCCCAAATATATGGGCTCAATAGAAACAAGGGTTTGGTAAGAAAGAGGATCTGATAAGGAATCTTAGTATAAAGGACATATGGATGATTAAAAAAGCTGTTGAATTTTACAATTACCATCAAAACCTTTTGTGCACCAATCAAGTCCTCAATCATTCACAAAATCATGCCAACTCTCTTTGTGGGTGTTGTTTACCTCATTGCTGACCCCTCATATAATCGACCCTAGTTTCTAAGGTAAATATCCTTCAAGGTATGTAGGATCTTTTGCTTTGATACTACTTGATTTAGCAGAGAGGGTTAGGGAAACAAATTTCGAAGAAATACGAATTGGGAAGAAAGTAGTAATTAGGGTTTATAACAAAAGATCTTCAATTTAAAAATTTAGAATTCAATGGCTTCTATATTTTATATATAAAATCCCCATTTATACTAGTGTTTTCAAAAGTTCTATCTAAAATTGGAAACACAAGTTCGGGGCCTTTAAAGAATAAACCTAGTTGTCACCTGTCATTGGAAGTTGACACCTACCGTTGGACTTGTTGAGAAATGGAACATACTTTTTGCTGATAAACGAAACAAGAATCTTGTACTTAGGGCGATGCTGTACTACTTTCCCAAGCCAAACAATAGACAAACTAATTTTGCCTTATGTGTTGTTGATTATGCTCCTACATTTGGTAGTTACCACCTAGTCTCCTAAACTAAAC
>JANZXV010355508.1:0-11209 GCA_027576455.1 Erythroxylum roigii
AATATTATATTGAATTATTTCAATTAAAATTTAAAATTAAGTTAAATTATTATAAAGTTATACTTAATTAATTTACGTGATATTTAAAATTTAAAATTTTCATTTAATTATAAAATAATAATTTTTTAATAATTAAAATTTCTTACTCTTAATCGTGCGTATAATCTTTATATTCTATTAGCTTCGTAAGTAAGAAAAAGAAGTGATTATTGTGACATAAAACGCATCGTTTGTTAATAAACTCCCGCCATTTTAAACCCAAGCGAACCTGTCTCTTTCCCTTATCTTTGCGTATCTGACTGAATGTGAACTAGCAGAGCAGAGAAGATAGAAAATGCCGGACTTTGGGTATCAAGAGCAGAGACCGTCCAGATCGGCTTTGGCTAGACCTCGCGATACTAGTCCTGACTCGGTCATATTCACGCTCGATTCCAACTTTACTTTGTTTTCTTCTGCTTCTGCGAGTGTGGATCGCTGCTCTTTTGCCTCCGATGCTCACGATCAAGACTCTCTCGCCCCCGAATTCTTGCCGGTAAATCAATTGTAACTAGACTTTATGGAATCTTCTGTTGCATGTTGTTTGGCAGTGAACGAGTTGTTCATTTTAAGCAATCATTAGTTCAGTTCTGCCTAAAATTATAAGCTCTGAACTGACGTATGTGTATGTGAGTGCATGACATGAGAATCCAAGTGTTGGATTTGAATTCCAGTTAAGGAAGTAAAATTCAATGACGAATTTGGAGGATAGAGGAGAGAAAATTGGTGAAAGTAACTTTCATGTGTGCTTGGATTGCAGCATTTGGCAGGACATGAAAACGAGAGCTCTAGTGGTCCAGATCTAGAGCCATATCCAAACAAACACACTACCGCTGTTCATAATAAAACACTCCACTATTACAAGAACCCCTCTACAAAATTCCAAAAAGCTCAAGGTACTCTGCAACTAATGCTTTCATTTTCTTATCAACTTTATGAATAAAGTTAAATGAAATGAAACCTAATGAAGACAAAAAAGAAAAAAGCGAAATTTCAAATTCTGTTCACTCGCTTACTGTTTCTCCTAATTGGAATCAGTTCAAAGAGAAGACGGCATTATTGTTACAGAGTACGATAGCCATCAACTGGTAGATTCTGCCAGAAGCTCTTTCTCTCTCGCTCTCAAAGGTACCTCCAATGTCAAAAGTCAAAGTTCCACTTTTTAGTCAAGTTTTTCGTCTCTAAAGTTCCTCAACCTTGGACAAAATGGGCCTTTTATTATTGTAGAGTGTCAAGATCGGAGATCCAGATCTGAGATTATATTGAAGGCAGATAGACGTAGACCCGCATCTCTAGATCTGAACAATGTCGTTGCTGCGTCTTCGCCGAGATTGGGCGCTATGAAGAAGAGCTTGGTTTCTTCTAGAAAGTCGGGTACTTTTCCTAGTCCAGGCACTCCCACTTATCGACACGCGAGTGTAGGAATGCAGAAAGGTTGGAGCTCGGAGCGAGTGCCATCACACACCAACGGGAATAGACGCCAAGTGGGTGCGGCCTCTTTACCGTTCAATAACGGCAGAACGTTGCCGTCAAAGTGGGAGGATGCTGAGAGGTGGATTTTTAGTCCTGTTTCTGGAGATGGGGTAGTGAGAACTTCGTTGGCAGCTCCACAAAGGAGACCTAAGGCGAAGAGTGGCCCCCTTGGGCCACCTGGGGTTGCTTATTATTCGCTGTATTCACCTGCCATGCAAATTTTTGATGCGGGGAATGCGGGGAACTTCGTGCCGGGTTCCCCGTTTTCGGCTGGTGTTATTGCTGGTGATGGATTTGCTATTCAGTCCAATGGCCATGGCTTGGCCTTTCCTGTGAGGACTGAACCTTGCATGGCCCGTTCAGTTAGTGTGCACGGGTGCTCCGAGTTGATAGCCGAATCTTCGTTGCCCTCACAAGGTATAGTATAGTCCCAGATCCTTCTCTTTCGTCCTAGTTCATTGCATGTAGTCACTTTGATTGTTGGTGAAAAACTTCAATTGTAAGTTAGTCATGGTATTGATGAAAACGTTGTTTCGGAGCACAGACAGTTGAATACTATGGGTCTCCTTTGTATGGGTATGATATGTTAAGACAGTTGAATACTATGGGTCTCCTTTGTATGGGTATGATATGTTAATATCAGAACACGGCTCTTAAGATTCCACTGGATTATATCCGTGTAAAGCTGCTTGGTCGCCTAAATGGATGTAATGGACCACTCGAACTACTAAGAATATTGTACGTGGGTATTATTGCTGATATCATCAAGTCTAGTTGGGTGAACCTCTGACATCAAACCTTTAACACTCTGTTTATGTGGCTTTGTTAAATTTGTTCCAGTGGTCAGGATAGCATGATATAAAAACATGTGAAGATAAAAGCAGTCATATTGATTGAATATTTGTCCATAAATGGCTAATTTCTTATGTTACATTCCATATTTGGTACTGGCTTATTCATGTTTAATCATATTGCGTAGATGAAAAACTTGATGGTCTCAAGGATGCAGTCACCAATATCTCTCGTGCAGTTTCAAGAAGAGACATGGCGACCCAAATGAGTCCTGAGGGAAGCAATCATTCATCTCCCAGTCAGAGGGCATCTTTCTCTGTCTCCACTCCCTCTGCGCTACCTATTATAGAAATGCAGAGTATCCATTCGTCTAAATCAGAAGTAAGGGATGTGCAGGTAGATGAAAGGGTTACTGTGACAAGGTGGTCTAAGAAACATAGAGCCCGCAACACTTGGAAGAGCTCAGACATTGTTGATGGCTGGAGGAAAAAAGCTGTTGATGCTCCGTCTTCAGCTTGGGATGTTTCAGAGGCTGCCAAGAGCATTTCTAAGTAATTCGTCTGTTGAATTATTCAATTTTTATCTCATTCTTTCAGGTCAATTAATATTATCATCAGCCAACAAGTAAAACCTCATATTCTTCAAACATAGATCCCACAGAAAGGAAAGTCTTAATATCCTCTGTCCTCACCTGGCATTATTCTACCTTAGATTTCAAACAAACTGGAGAATTAAATGATGGTCAATTTTCTCTTATGAAGATAGACAAAGTTGATACACAAACTTGGACTTTGTCAAACATGCCACATGCTAAAACCTGGACTTGGGCGCGAGCTTCTGCATGTGGATCATGTGATGTTGATGGCAATTATTTCATGTTGCTATTTGATGCACATAAGAAAATGTCATTTTGATATCATGTGTTATTTGAGTCCAGTTTAGGCCACAACTTTACCATAGTAGTGATGTGCTGAGATACAGAATGTGCCCCCACATTATATATTAGCTAAGAAAACTTTACCTCGTTGTCTTCTTACACTTATTTAAAAGTAGTTAAAGTTTTTACCGGTTCTACTTACATATCAACTTTATTTGTTACCTTGGCAGGGTCAAAAGAGAGGAAGCCAAAATTACAGCATGGGAGAACCTGCAGAAGGCAAAAGCAGAGGCAGCAATAAGGAAACTTGAGGTTCTTTTCTTCCTGCATGCCTTTTCTCCCTAACATATAGAAAACAGAAACATATGGAGAGGAATATTATTATTATTAATTTATAAAATAAGAATAAAAATAGATAACTAATATGTCTTATCAGAAAAGAGATCTTATAAAAAATGTAACCATTCTCGTACTTCCCTTGTATTCATTTACTGGCTGCCTTGCTCTAATTACTTTTCCTTCTTATATGTATTATCTTTTTCTCTTATTTTATTAAAAAGGGATATTGTAATATCATATCTGATAACCTTGTTGAAAGAGCATGGTGTAGCTTGGGCTGAAAGATCCAGAATTTCGTTTCAGATGAAGCTGGAAAAGAAGAGATCATCTTCTATGGATAAAATCATGAATAAGCTGAGATCAGCTCAGAAGAGAGCACAGCAAATGAGAAGCTCCGTACTAGCCAATCAGGCTCAACAAGTTTCCAATTCCGGGACGTCTGGCAAGGTTATATCATTCCGCAGAACCCGTCAGATGGGTTCTTTGAGTGGTTGCTTTACATGCCATGCTTTCTAGAGTCTCACCATTGGTGGCTATACTTTTATCAACATAACATGCGTGGTAACTTCTTGGAGCCCTTCGTTCTTTAAGAACCTTTGCTTATTTATATTTCCATACAAAGGTTGATCAATCCTGACCAAATAAACTTGAAAAGCTTCATTTTACCTAGCACTTGAACGGTCCAGAGACCTTAAATGGACTTGTCACTTTTAAGTGTTAATATCGGACTAAATGGAAACTTCAATATATAACAGCATTGTGTAAATTATGTCTCCACCATTTCCCATATTAAGAAAACAAAAAGAAGGAAAATGGGGCATTACTGTTCATTGGTTTAGCTTTATCTACCTGCCAACTGGATCAGTCTAGCAAAATAGGTGGACAACGACATACTATTACTTTCTTTTCAAGAAGAAACTAAGTATTTTACTATTGAATTTTAAGGTAATATTGTGTTACTATGTTTGCTTTTCTCATTTTCATTTTCATAGCAATTTAAGGAAAATTTGCTTTCTTAACGTAACCTGACAAAAGCTTACTGGAACAGATATTGCAAATACAATTTGGTGTATTTTGTGTAAAAGGAAGTCCTGTTACTCCTGTATTGTCTGAATGCTAAATGAAGGTTCCAAAGACCTCTGACCAGGTAAACTGGGAGGGCAACTCAAGTGCCGTAATGTACAGTGGAGCGCTTCAATTCATTGGCATGAGAGTGTCAATTCACAGTTTTGAAGCAGCATAAAACTAGATTCTTCACTAGACATCAAGATCCTAGTCGCGAAATGGCCACATCAAACCTTCCAAAATAATTTTAGTATAAGCATTGATGCTTATGAGTATATCGACAATTGGAATTTTATGATCATTTAGCGTTTTGAGTTAATATCAGGTTTTCTTGTAAAGTTTTAAAAGTGAGGTTTTTTTATTTTGGTGCATGAGAAAGTAGAGAAAAGCTGCATGTACAACTTACAACCAACTGAAATTCACTTCCACCGATATAAATCAAACATAATAATTTAGGATAAAAGAGAAAAACTTCTCTTGTAGTTTAAGAAATATTTTTTAAAAATTTTGATTTCAAAATTTTTAGAAAATAATTTATTTAAAGTTTTTCAAAATTTTTTTTCTTAGACTTTAACTAAAAATAACAAGGAAGCATATACAATATGGATATTAAATGTACATATCACCATATGAATATTAAACGTAAATTAATGTAAATAGCAATATGAATATTAGATGAAACATATCAATATGAATATTAAACTTAAATTAATGTAAATAGCAATATAAATACTAAATGAAACATACACAATATAAATATTAAACATAAATTAATGTAAATAGCAATATGAATATCAAATGGAAATTAATCAAATGTAAACTCAACTCTTAAACTTAAATCGAATTAATTAAATTAGACTTAAATTAATAATTTAGTTTGAATGCTTGAATTTAATAGTTGAGTTGAATTATTATATTAATGATATTTAATTAGTTCATGTCTCAAGTTTATACTGTGTATATTTTGTCATTAATTTTTAATCAAAGTCTAGAAAAAGGGATTCTAAAAAAAATATAATGATTTTTTTCAAGAATTTTAAAAATAAGAGAGTTTTCTGAAAATTTTTAAATTAGATTGGAGTTCTATGTCTTTTACCCAATAATTTAATAATATAACATAAATCAAACGTAATAATGTAACAATATAACATGGACTCAATCAAGAAATCATTAATTAAATGATTACTGTTACATAAAATATTTTTAAATATTTATAGGTATCAATGTTTACTAAAAGTCATTACATATTTTTTTTTCTAGAAGCAATTAAACAACCGTCAGGAATATTAAAATATTAATTTTCTTTCAACTTAAAAAAAGAAGAGAGGGAAACATAAATCATGTCTAAACTGAATTTGATTTTCTTATAAGCTAATCCCATCAGAAAACAGTGTGATGACTTAACATCCAACAGGTATATGATTGTAATCTTTGAGCAGAAACTGTAGTTTCTTACTGTGAGAGTAATCTCGATGAAACTCCTTTAGAGTATAGCCCAGGAGAAGTCCCCGTTCGGGTGTATTGTCACAATCTATTACCAAACCTACGTACAAATCGTCAAGGAACCCATGTCCATTGGTACAACTCGTCTGTTACGTCACTATCTATATATCTTGCAAGTTCCGCAAGGGCCTTCCTTCTCTATATGTTCTTAATAATCCAACTAACTTGACATAGAGTACTCGTTATTTCATTTAATTAATAAATTGACATAATTCATCTGTTATGTCACTAATCTATATATTTTGCAAGTTCCGCAAGATCCTTCCTTCTTTATATGTTCTTAATAATCCAACTACTTTGTCATCGAGTACTCGTTTTTTCATTTAATTAATAGATTGACACAACTGGTCTGTTATGTCACAAATCTGTATATCTTGGAAGTTCAGGTCCTGCCTTTTCTATATGTTCTTAATAATCAAACTACTTTGGCATAGATTACCCGTTTTCTAGGGTTAAAAAATGGCTCAACTTCATCCTAGAATCTCCGCAATCTTTATTTCACTTAATTAATAGATTTTATAAGGTTTTTTAATTTTTAGAAAATTTAATCATCTTTTTTGATATATAACGTTGCAATGAGTAGAAAAAGTAGTCAACCAAAAAAAAGAAAGGAAAAACGAGTTACTACATGTGAAACTAATCTTGATGAAGCGTATCCCAAGAGTCCTCAGGCTGATGGAGTGACAAAGGCAAGGTCCCCAGTCGGGTACAATTGTCATAATCCTGAGGAGAATGTGCCGATAATCCTGGAATTACCAACCCTACAATTCTCAGCCCCCTCAGTAACCAACTTTCTTTGTAATCTCTGCCTTCTGTGAAAGGTATTACGAAGCTTCTTATCAGTTCCCATATTGCATTTATGTTCTTAGGTAGCATCCACAACAAAGAGAAGTAGTTTTTGTTTGGTTCTTCCCATAAAACCTGCAATGCCACAAGGGATTCATTAGATACATTTCAAGCTATACAACTAACAGTAATGTCTTCTGTACCTCTTTCCATGTCTAATTTAAGATATAGTGTAAACCAGTAATCTACTTTTCAACCCTTTTATATGTACGTGATGACGTGTTAATCATTGGATCAGAAATTTGAGAGAGGAAGAGAAGATAGCACTGACCTGTCCCTTGTAACAACTGTTGAAGTAAAGGCTAGGGCCGAAGTGCTTGTACATGAGAGTTGCATCGTCGTAAGGCAATCTAGGCACAATATCATTGCAATACACATACCTCAGGTACTTCACATTGTACTGTCTCAACTTGTCCAACATGAACTTCCCAAATTGCATGTCCCCAACTCTTGGCTGCCCAAATGTGTAAACTCCTTCCAACCTATCCAACAGCAACTCCTCCTCTTGTAAAGCTAACACACCTACGAACAAAATTGCCAATGCCGCACCTAAGCTATGCCCTGTGATCACGAACTTTGCTTTCTCATTCTTTTTCACTATAGCTTTTAGCATATCTCTGAGCAAGTAGTACGCGTATTGATGGTGATCATTGGCAGGTTGATTAGGCCAGCCATTTCTTTGCAGCCCCAAGGCTTTCATAAAGCCACGGTGGATCTTGCCAACGCCTTGCAGCTCATACCAGGACAGGTCAACATCTACTAACCAGTCATCGGCGTCAAAAGGTCCTGTGCCTCTAAATGCCACTACAACTAGGTTTGGATCAGTTTTGGTGTCTCGAAACATGAAGGCATGTGTTGAGGACCGTTGCAGATAATCTGTACAAGTTCAGGAAATGTCATAACCTTCATGGTAACTTAGCCGTATGTATGACCCTAATCAAATTGAAGAAATATACAAGTTTGTCGCGTGCTAAAACATACTGGCTTTGATTTTGGTTCAATTTTGTTTCACCTTATCTGTTACTTTGTCCCAACTTTACATTGTTCATATTTGAAATCAAACTTGATTGTGTTTTTGTGGATAATGCCAACTTAGACGAAAGAAATGAAACTTCCCATCATCATCAAGATAAGGTAAGAAGTTATAAACAATCACTTTATTAGGCATAAGACGTATGGTGTTAACCAAATAGAAATATGGATATAATTAACAACAACAAAAAAAAGGAAAGAAAAGTCTTTGTGCAGTCAAATCAAATGCCATGCATTTCACTTTCATGAAAGCGTGCAAGGAAAGGTGATTGATATTTGGTAGTAAACATAAAATAACACCTTGGACCAGAAAATGGACAAGTGGACATAAAATTTAACGACGAAGTAATATGATATATTATTTTTAAAATCACATTAAAAGGGTAATTCGAATAATTAAGAAAATATAATATTAAAAATAATAATAATTAAAAAATCAAAATAAATTAAAATAAGTACCTTTTATTTTACTTAAAATTTTTAAATTTTTACACAATTCATAATACCGTTAAATTTGAAATTTAATACAAAATAGATTCATATATGTAAACAAAATTAAATTAATTAATTATTTGTGATCAATATGATTAAACGTAAGATATTATCATTTTAAAATATTATATATTAAATATTTTTTATAATTTATGTGTCATAGTAATTTTTATTTCTATCTTTATATGAAAATAACATGATAATTTATTCATATAGTTATTAATTATTATTACCTTAATATATATTTATTGAAATATGAAAACTAAGGAATAAAATTACAAATCAATTTAAATATAAAGAAATATGTAGAGTCAAATTAACTTTTGTTAAAATTTTTGCTAATGGTATTTTATATTCTTAAATATTTTGACCAGCTTTTCAAACTCCAGGCACAATTGAACCACAATGACGTTAATCACGAAGCAGGGTGTTGAATTTTCAATATCCATTGATCAGCTATTAATCTTAGTGAGTTAAAGGGATGCTTCATACCATTCCAGAAGTCGTAGAAACCCAAAAATTCCATCTGCACAAAAGTGGAAACATGATCGATCATAGTCAATTTGCATCAGATCAATGAAAACGAATGCGTACTTCATGAGGCGGGTTGTTGCGTTCGTGATATGTACTTACTTCCCAGTGATCGTTAACCGTGGATTTGATGAAAGCTTCATTCTCATACGATAATTTGGCAGCCATCAAAGACAAGAATGCGTTATATTTTCTGTCACCAGGTCTAATGTTCCTATTTAGTTCTACTCTGGTGTCAATGTTGGCCAAGACGGAAGTGAAAATTGCCGATGATCTTTCTGGCTTCACCATCTTTCCTGAAAAAACCCCATGTTTTGAGATCATGATTATCTAGACACCCCATAATGGAGGGTACTGCATGCCATGCACAAGAGCATGCGTATAGGTTCCACAATGATAAGTAGTATGATCTGTTCTGTCTTCTGTGTTCTATAAGAACAGAAAACAAAGAAAATACATAAGAATAAACATATAAAGCTGAAGTTAATTACCTTTCAGAAGATTCAACAGAAGCTTGAAGAAACCACCGTTGCTTGATGGTAGGTTCAACCACAACTCTAACATTTTCCCCAGTTGATCCATTGGCTTTTTGCCATAAAGAAACACCTTCTGCATAATAACTGAGATGAATATGAGCCATCGACCCTTAAAATCTGTCTGCTTGTGCTCTTCAAAGCTCTCGATAAATCTTCTCTTCCCAATGTCAGAAGAAAAGAGCAGAAATAGGAGATCATGGAAACCTGCTTCCCTTGGCTCAAGCAAAAACTTATTCTGACAGAACCCATCATCATAGTCATAGACATAGGCCATGGCTTGGAAGCAATGAAACAATAATGAAAGGGAGTTGCTATGTCAATATCTATCTTCCAAGCTTAGCAATGTTCTTCAATAACTATTATACCATAACTTTTCTCTTCTTTTTCGTGTATATAAGTACATCACCTACAAATATACACGAAGAGACAGCTGACTTGTCCTGACTTTATATTAACATAAATGGGAAACTTCTATCTGTTTTGGTGGATGTTTCTTGTATGCTTCAGGATCAGATTGTTAATGTCAGAAAGTTTAGCACAAAAACATATATAAAGAATCAAAATTATCCTCCTGGTTGTTCAGCCAATTAAATATTATCAATTAACTAATTAAGTCAACATCAAGGGAGTAGATTAGCAAATAAATAACCAGTAAGTGGGCGGTGCATAATGATTAGTAAACATCGATGGGCTTGAAGAATATATTGGAGTGTAGTTAGGTGGGTGAACAACGGGCGACTTTACAAAATTAACCAAACAATGTTAAGGCCCCAGCTTCATCATCAAGATAATATCATAAAGAAGGTTGTGATTAGAACTAATTTATTTGTTTGCGAGTCTTTGTTGTAGGAATTTCTAAATTCTAAACTTGTTTTATATTCAAAATTAAGTGACAGATAAAAGGCAATTATAAGTAATCCTTGACCTTTGAATTAGTAAGTACATATCAATTGAACCACTTTTATTATAGTAAACGGAGGAAATAAACGTTTGGTTCTTCCCTGACTGTTTGGTTCTACTTCTGTTTTTCTTGTTGTTGTTTTTAGTTTACGTTTCCTGTTTTTTTCCTTAAAAAAATGAAATTTTTTTTGGTTGAGATTTGTAATATAAAAATTGAAAATAAAAACCTGCTTGGTTGAGATTCGTAAAAAAATTGAAAACAAAAACATGTTTAGTTTTAATATCTTGTTTCTATTTTTTTTGTAATTATACTCTTATGTGTAATAATTATAATATTATAAATTATATTTTTAAATTAATTAATTATCGTTATAGCTAAAATCAAATATTATTTAAAAATTACACTTTAATTTATATAATAAAATTACATATATTATAAATTATATTAAGTCGTTCTAATCAATAAAATATGTCCATCATACCATAATTCTTGAAAACATAATAGTATTATCATTTACAAAAAGAATAATTAGAAACATACATTAGAAATTATATTAAGTCGTTATAATCAATAAAATATGTCAATCATACTATAATTCTTGAAAATATAATAGTAATATCATTTACAAAAAGAAACATAAATCAATTAGAAATAATATAATCACTCCATATTTGTCTAGCAATTTTATCTCGCTTCCAAGACATACCTCGAAGTTGTGCTGGAGTGATATTATACTCCACTTGAGAACTTGCATCTTCATTTTCACTTCCGCTAATTTGTTCTTCA
>JANZXV010355526.1:0-11203 GCA_027576455.1 Erythroxylum roigii
TATACTTGTCCATATCCAAAATAGGCTAGAGAACAGAAAATGTCATGCCTGATAACAACTAGAGAAGAGATTGAGAAAGACAGTAAAATATACTTGTCCATATCCAAAATAGGCTAGAGAACAGAAAATGTCATGCCTGATAACAACTAGAGAAGAGATTGAGAACTACTTAGAATTATACTAATATATGGAAAATAACGAAAATTAGAAAAAAGATGAAGTTTTAATGGTAGAAAGAAGATACACACGAAAAGTTAAAATCAAGAAGGATAAAAGCAGAGCTTACGAGAGAAAGAAGATAATTTCAAAAGACAAAAGCAAAGCTTACGAGAAATTATATGTAATAATTTATATTTGTATATGATGAGAAATTATACACGAGTCATATTTTCATTATTAAACTAATACATATAAAAAATTTATTTTATATCCAATTAATTTTTGGGTTTATAACTAATCATGTTTTAGATAATGATAAAATCTATAATTTTGTTTTAATTATATTAAATAAATTATATATGTGATAATTTGTAAATATTTGAATTTTAAATAGAAGTATATCCTTATCTGCATGCATGTGAGTTTAAAACTTCAACGAACACGTGCATGATAATTCATGTCAAGACAAAAGAGGAAGTATCAAGTTGTGATGCATCAGTTGATGCATGTGCAACTCATGCATCACAACTTACATGCATCACAACTTGATATTACGTATTTCACCAAAATTTGTATAGTGGAAATTTCTACTAAAATTTATGCCTTCTGTATTCTATTTATTGTTATTATCTTGTTTAATTTATTTATTTTCTGAAATTAATATTTATCAATACACTCATTTATGCCTAACAAGTTAGTATTAGAATTATAAATTATGTATATTTTAAGGAAAGTACAATAACAAAGTTATTGCTTTGTTCCAAATAGTATTAATTAATGAAGTTGTTTTTGCTCAAAAAAAAAACTTTGAATGGAGGAAAAGAAGGCTCGTGATATGTTCATTGATATACATTTATTCCACAATATTTAGTGATTAATGCTATGAAATGCTTAAGACACTTACTTTAGTTCATATTTGACTTTAGGTACAATTTAGAAGTGAAAGAGTTAAAGTGAGTCGAAAGCATAATATTTGAGTCGTCTTTACATTCACTTGTCTTCATGGAACAAGAATGAGAAGGATTAGAGCGAGAGGCGATAAGAAAGTGTCATGGGTGTGACACACCAATCACGCCTATGACTTTCACACCTAGCACCCAAAAAAACCATACTTTTTAGTACAAAAGGAACATATGACGGCAGAAACATTTATGAAAGGTTGGGGGAAGTGTTTTGGGGTTGTGAGACAGTCGAATTTAAAGAAGAGAATGGGCAAAACTCCATTCCTTTAGAGACCTATAAAAGGTTGAGCTTCTTAACACCGGTTTAGAGGTGATATCGATGCCAAAGAACTCTGTTAAGCATTTCTTTCATTGTTTGTTGTTCTTTCTCTCTTAAGGATTGATTATGTTATCATAAATTTATTGTTTACGTATTGTGTAAGAATGAATGAATACTTCGTTTGATTGTTTTTATGATGATTGAATGTTCTATTTGATTTTTTTATATATGAACTCATTGCTAGAATCAAATACAATATGTAATCATTGTGTTTCCGATTCATTTGTGGCATCTGATGATTTTTAATCATTAGGTATAACATAACCTAGGTTAAATTACACAAGCTTGTTTGATTGTTACTTTGATTAATCTGTTTTCTTAACTCATAATGCAACTGTTCAATTAAATCTACAGAGTTTGTTGTAAATTGTTCGATAGCTAAGTTTAATTAACTAGTTCTTTTTAACTAGACACAATCTAAGAAAATACTGCGATTAACAGAGCTTATTGTTAACCTATAATTAATAGTTATTAGGAGAGGTATAAAAATAACAACTCAATGAAGTATGTTTAATTGTTTGTAGGATGAGATATTGAACTAATAACCAGGTCCTTAACGTATTCGTCAATTTTCATTATTTTTAAAAGTTTTCTTTAATTTGTTTCCGTTAGTTTAGTTTGATTTTATTTTATTATTTAAAACCAAGCCAAACTTCCCTAACCTAAACACTAATTGTTTTCATAACAAAAGCTAACAGAATACTTTCTGTGGGATCGACTTAGACTTACCATTGCATCAGGTCACAAGAAATTGTCTATGAAAATATGGCAGAGTCTTTACGAGAAAGAAAAAAGTTGGGAGTTATTATATTTGTTGAAGAACCTTACTTGCAAGTTGATCACGACACTTTGTTTTCCGAAAATAAAAAGAGTTGATCACTAACACTTGTTTTTGTTGATAATAGAAAAAGGTATTTGTGTATTATAATTAATTTTGATGAGTTTAATTTTATTATTATAAAGTTAAAAATATTAAAATTAAAATTAATGAAAAATTAAACTTTATATTTATTATGTTCGTTATCATCATCATACAAGTAACTTAGAAAAATTTATGACAAATAGATTATCACTTTAAAAATTGCAAAGCATTTTTATCTTTTTAGAAATTCACTGACTAAAGTATAGTAGTTTTAGTAAAAGTAAATTGTAGAGCTCAATTTATAGAGGTAAAATTAGGGGAAAAAAATCTATAATAACGACAACAACTTATTGAAAGTCCCGCTAATAAACAGGATTTAGAGAGGTTTAGTATATATATAAAAATAGTAAAGTAATAGTAATTAAAAATAAAATAAAACTTAATATAAATAAAAGATAATAATAAAAAATACAAACAAATAAATACATATAAATAACACTTAAAAATAAGTAATAAAATAAATATAGAACAAGGTAAAGAATAAAATAAAAATACAATAAGTAAATAAATACACAAACAAAAAAAGATAAGTAAATAAATAAATCAAATAAGTCATTACAAGAAAATATTTAAGCTAAGTAGTAATCCTTTAAGAATATTGTCAAGAGCACAAATAAATTAAAAGAATCTCAATTAAAATTACAATTTCTTTAAAATTTTCTTAGAAAAATAAAATTCTCATCAAATTTCAGATCTTTTTTACTTAATCAACTCATTTAAGGGTATGTAAATTATTTTTCTCAATAAAATTAGTTTTTTATTATCATGATAGATTATTTTTTTACACACAGATCAAAGCCTATCCTACTAGTAAATACAAAAAAGACATCTTTTTATAAGAAAATTTTTGCGAACCATAAGAAATTTACTGAAAAATTAGTGTATATTGTTAGTAACCTGGTTCATCAATTTTGTTTTTACAGCCACAAGTTTTTAAAAATTAATATTATTTTAGTCAATCTATTTAAGTTAATTTTAATTTTTCACCTATTAAATAAAATAATATTATTTTTAAATCAAGATGTCACTTTCTAACTTAAATTTAGTCAAAAATTCACTAACTTGAATATTGTTTGTTAATTTTGAATCCAACCGAGTCTGACTAGAAATATCAACCCTAATACTGATATGATGGTACGCAAACGATCGATAAAACTTAAAAAACATTCTTCCGAAGAGATTTCATATTCTGTATGCAATGTTTGGCGTGTGATACTTAAATATTGCAGTCCATCAATAATGCTCCGGAATAGGTGTGGATCACAAAAATTCATGTCTTTCTGCCCTATTAACTTCATAACAGTGCAGGATGGAGTAGAGACTGGCTTTGCAATTACCATATTTGCTTTCCATAAGAGTTCGATGGTATATTTTTCTTAAGTTAGCAGCATTCCTTGGGTTGTTGGTTTAGCTTCAACACTTAAGAAGTAGTGTAATGGACCCAAGTGTTTGAAAACAAAATTGGCTTTAAGAGTAGATGTGGTAGCTACGATTTGGAATTGATTATTTCTGGTAATGATCAAATTGTCTACATAAATTAGAAAAAAAATTTAGTTCATCATCTATCTTCTTAAAATATAAAGAAATATTTGTTTTGGAACCTATAAAATTGATAGCAAGAAGTTGATCAATGAGACAACGAAACCATTATCTTGGAGCTTGTTTGAGACTACAGAGTGACTTATGTAATTTTCACACATATGTGGAATAATTAGGATCTACAAATCCTTGAGGTTGGGTCATGTAAATTGTTTATTCTAGTGGTCTATAAAGGAATGCGTTTGAGATATTGATCTGTTATATCTGCCAACCTTTTGTTACCGGAAAGAAAGAATTAATCTGATCACTGCTAGCTTTATGATTGGGCTGTAAGTGTCTTGATAATCTAGTCCAGGTTGCTGGTGATAATCGTTAATATCGATCCACACTGTCATCTGCCTTTGGTTCAATACGGTATACCCATTTGTTACCGATTACATTATAATGAAGTTGTCTTAGAGCTAATTCCCAAGTTCTATTTGTGAACGAGGATTGTATTTCATCGACCATTGCTCGAAGCACTAATGAATTTGATGATGCCTCACTATACGTGCGTGGCTCAGTTTGAATTAATGAACTTGAGGAGGTTATGGGTTTTAAATTGCCTGTTTTGGCTCTAGTCACCATTGGATGCGTTGGTGCAGTGACTTTGGTTTGTAAGTGTTGATCTTGTGACATTGTCAAATTGTAGTAAGACAAATCTGTTAAGATATAAACCACATATATGGTATATATTTTATTATTTGATTTTAGTATTTTTCAATAATTGAATATCCAAGATAATGTTGATGAGTTTAAAAGTCAAATTAAAGTGGGATAGAATAAAATCTGCTATCTTGAAAATTTGTATAAAGTTAGAACTCTATCTAGATAATAACTCTTTTGTGGATTACATTAATGGATGTTTGGATGTGGGAAAAATTGCTAAAGTGAGGGAGACTTGCGTGTGTGACTTGGTCAGTATCTTGCTGTGGGTTCATCATAGGTGCATAGGCTGATAACACGAGTTGAGACTAACATGAATCGGTCGTGTTATTGGTTATAAAATGCTTTCACGAGTTGTGAAGACGAAGGATAGTGGCAAAGGTCAAATGAGTTGCTTTATAAGGCCTTGTATAAAACTTTTATTGTTCTTTAGTGAAAGTATTAAGCTAAGGGCCCTACAGACGTAGATAAAATATACGTAACTACGTTAACAAATTTCGGTATTGATTTATATTTGTACTATTAATTTTTCTAATTTTTAATTGTTCTAGAAATAACCGAAGATTTTGCGAAACTATTATATCATTAGGACTTTCAGTATCTATATATAGAAACAAAAATCTTATTCTTATATAGTACACTGATCGTACCCGATCTAGTTACATATTTGATATATTACTAAACCTTCATAGTTTAGTTTCTAAAGAACTTAAAATCATTTAAGAATAAGAAGTAAAGGTTGTTCCTTCAGCACTGTTATGCCACACTTTTCATTCATGTCTATGTTTGCAGGATCTTCTTCATTTGGAAGAGACCAATCAAAAGAATGCAGTAATGCGGCCAAAATCAACGGAACTTGTCTTGCAGCCATTGGTAATCCTGGACAAATTAACAAATTTAGGAAATTGATGCAGTGTGGCTGGTGCGCGTCCGCTGGCGCGACTAGTTCGTGAAGGGTGCAATTTGCGGCTGTTCTTTCCATTCTCTGCGTCTCTTTTTGTTTTTTAGTCTGTTTCCGCAGTCTTTTTAATGTCTTTTCAATCTCAGGATTGTACTGTAAATTATCTGATTGGTTTGAACGCATAATGTACATAAACTGTTAAAATTTCACGACAACGACATCAAAATTTGGTACTACTGTTGCCTGCAACCAAATTCAAAAGAAACACTTCCATTAAAATAAATAAATGTAGTAACGGTAAGAAGATATCGTTCCCACGAGGAATCTTTACGGTAATGAAATTATGAATTCAAACGGAACAAGTAACAAAAGTAAAAGGGGGGTTTTGGTCACGACAATATACGAAAATTATGAGCAAAATCACAAATCGAAAACAATAATTGAATATGAAAAATCAATAAGAAAATACCTTGGTTTTTCGGTCACCGATGTTATCATGCTATTATGGATCCTTGATATAAAATTGTAATCATTAAGAAACATTCATTGGGGGAGTTTTTTCTTAAGTGTAATGACTAGAAACATGTATCCTAGCATTCTTATTAAACAACAACCTAGATACAGTCGTAGGTGTACTTGAATAATAGCATTATGAATTAAGAACCAATGAGTAAGCGAAATACATGTTCGACATGCAATCAATCAAGCGAATATCTTCTTAGAATTTCTGATTCTAACGTAGAGAAGTTAATCCTAATTGTTACTTATGATTATCGAAAATGAACGTCATATTCCATTAATCTAGCAATTGAACCAATTAATCTCTAGTTATACACCTAGAAACCAATGAATTCAATTAGAAAGAATAGATCTGAAGATATCCAATGTTTATTAACAACATAAACTCTATTCAAAACATCTCACCATAATAACAAATGACATAGATCCCTTCAACCAAGAAAAAAGATTTAGCTACTCATAATAGAATTGAAAACAAAAGAAATAACAAGGTATAAAGTCTCCATCCCTGGTTCTTTACTGAAAAATATCAAAACTTTGATAGAAAGTATGCAGAAATCGTAAATACAGAAGAAAGAAAGTAACAGCCACCAAAAACCTACGAAAGCTTTGGCTGCAACCCCTATTGATGACTCTCTAGTTATGGCGGAAAAGGAAACTTTAAAGGATTACTTACAATTGATGGATAACAAACATTCCCTATGGAAGCAGAAGTCTAGAGTTTCTTGGTTAAAGGATGGGGATAAATGCACCAAATTTTTCTTTAATTCCGCGCAAGCCAGGAAGAATTCAAACAAAATTACCTCCATTTCTTCTGAAGATGGGACAATTGTGGCAGAACAAGAAGGACTAAAGAAGCTTTTCATTAATATAAGAAACTCCTAGGCACAGAGGTATCATCTTCAGTCACAGGAGATACTCTTAGGCAGTTTGTTTCTACATGTATTCCTAAAGATATGGGCCCCTTTCTAGTTAGACCAGTAACTGATCAAGAAATAGAAAGAGTGGTTTTTGCTATGAATGGTTCAAAAGCCCCGGGTCCGGATGGGTTGAATGGTTTTTTTTACTAGAAATCTTGGCCTTTGGTGGGAGGGATAGTTAAAGAAGCAGTGCTTGAAATTTTCCAAAATGGGTATTTTTAAAGGAGATAAACAAAACCTTTATCATCCTACTCCCTGAACACTCTACTCCCACTTTTTGGACTGATTTCAGACCTATCTCTTGCCCAAATTTTCTTTACAAGATTATTGCAAAAATTTTGGCAAATAGGTTGAAGGAAGCTATCAAACCCCTTATCAGTGAGAAACAGGAAGCTTTCATGAAGGATAAGGATATTGGGGACAACATCCTCATAGTTCAGGAGCTATTGAAGGGGTACAACTGCAGGACCAGTCCTCATAATTGCACTATCAAAGTGGATCTACAGAAGGCATTTGATAGTGTGAGTTGGAGTTTTTTACTACAAACTATGGAGATTATGGGTTTCCCTCAAAGATTCTTAACGTGGATCCATGAATGCATTACTACCACAACTTTTGGAATTCTTACTAATGGGAGTCCTACAGAGATTTTTAAAGGGAAAAAAGGACTTAGGCAAGGGGATCCCTTGTCCCCTTACCTCTTCCTTATTTGTATGGAGGTGCTTACTCAAATGTTGAAGCATAAGTTGACAAACGGTTCAGGCTTCAAGTTTCATTCAAAATGTAAGAAGATTTCTCTAACTAGTTTGTGTTTTACAGATGATCTAATTCTCCTTAGTAAGGCACATGTTCACTCAATTACTCTATTGATCAATACTCTCAACTCTTTCAAGGACATGTCGAGGCTGAATATAAATTTTCAAAAGAGCTACTTTATCCTTTCAAAAAGTGCTGGTCATTTAGCAAATGCCTTAAAAGCAGTCATTGGAATGGAAATAAAGGAGCCTCCTATCTTTTATTTAGGTATTCCAATCTCTTCTAGAAGACTCAGGTACTGTGAATGTTTCCAACTAATTGAAAAAATACAGAAAAGATTGGGTTCCTGGACAAATAGATCTCTTTCCTATGGAGGGAAGCTTCAGCTATTAAAATCAGTCATTTCCTTAATGCACACTTACTGGTGCTCCTATCTTTTTCTTTCCAAAGGAATTATCAAAACAATTGAAAGGATGATGAAGCAATTCCTATGGGGGAAAGTGGGTGGTGAACATGGGAAAGCAAAGGTTAATTGGAAAAGTGTTTGTCAACCTAAAGCAGTAGGGGGATTGGGGCTGGAGTCAATTACCAAAAAGAATCACCTACTCATGATTAAAAGGATTTGGAGAATCTTCAGTGATAAGCAATCTATATGGATAAGATGGATTCATGTTTACATATTGAAGGAGAGGAGTTTCTAGGATTTAATTTCCAAAAATAGTTATACTTGGTTCTTCAACCAACTTCTAAAAATGAGGGAGGACGTACAACAGTATATGTCCTGTTGAGTGGGAGATGGGGAAAGATCTGTTCTGTGGCATGATAATTGGACTGGATAAGGTGCCTTGATCCACAATCCATTAGCAATAAACTTACTGGCAAGATTCCCTAGGAATACCAAGCTTAAAGATATCTTAGCAGAAGGTAGATGGCTACTATCCATGGATGAAACCAGATTATTATCCATCCCACAGATTCATAGGTCTGGAGAAAAGGATACTTTCTTATGGCAGGGGATTCCAATCTCAGATATCACAATACAGGAAGCTAAGAAATTGATGGTGGGGACATTGAATCGAGTAGATTGATATTCTATAGTTTGGAACAAGTTTTTGAGACCTAAAAATAGTTTCCTGCTATGGCTGGTTATGCTGAATAGACTCAGTACTATGGACAGGCTTCCATTCCTAAACTTTTCAAGGATGTGCATTTTTTGTAATCTAAAGGAAGAAACTAGGAATCACATCTTTTTTTAGTGTGACTACTCTATAGAAATCTGGACTAAGATTCTTAGATTAAGTACTGAAGTCCATTTGCCGAATAGACTCCATGAGCTACTATTGGAGCTACCCGACCTATCTGTCTCTCAATTTGATAGAGCAGTAATCCTCATTTTAGCGACCACTTGCTCTCAAGAAATTTGGAGGGAAAGAAACCTACGAAGATTCCAGCAGAAGACAACTCCCCTATCATTTACCCTAGAGCTTATCATAACAAGCATCAGAGAGCAACTGATCTCAACCCAGCTGCACTCCAGATGTAGTAGGGGACTAGCTCTCACCTGGAGAGTCTAGTCTCCAACAAGGCAGTAAAGTTTCTAAAGCCTCTCAGACTTATGGAGGAAGTTTTGGAACTAACCTGTAGGTAATCAAGCTATCCCCACCTCCACCTTAGACCGACGTCGAGCTATAAGAAGACGACAAAAGTGGCAGAAATTAACAAACAGGAAAGATCTTCTTACCTCAGCGAGTTTCCACAGCACATCTTCCCCAATTGTTCTTCCTTTCAGCATATCTGCAAAATCGCCATACACCGTCAACTCTGAGTAGTATCTCCAGCCTTGAAGTTTTATAACTTACCGTTGGAACTATTCTCAGTGCGCTGTAGAATAAGGAGCTTGTGAGGGTGCCAGCAGCTTCGTCCCTTGGCCCTCTCCCCTATCTTTCCTACTTGAGCAGCTTCTGGATGAGTCGCGAAAGCAAAGATTAGTTATGCCGTAATTGGATTTCATACCCTTTGACTAAAGCAAAGTTGTTTTGATTGTCTCTTTAAGCTCTTTGCTTTGTCATTTTCGTTGAGTCTTAAGAGCAGCCGTTAGTTGTGCTTAAAGTGTAAGGTATTATTACCTGTGTTTGGCAGACCATGTATCATTCATTTTTATTTAATACAATTTTAAATTTTCAAAAAAAAGTTTCAGGAGGAACCTTATGTGTAAGAAGGATAGGTTTGTAAAAAGGAACAAGCTTAGATGTAGAAGATTACAGATTCGTCGATTAAATAAAAATAAGTTTTGGTTGGTTTTAGCTATTCTTTAAAATCGAAGAATACATATTGATGTAGAATGAGTATTATGTGTTTGCTTTAAACCAAACACGGGTTTAATAATTACCGAGGAATATGTTAGGAGTAGCATGCTTATTCCTTCATACCAAATAAGCCGTTATTGTTCTTTAGTGAAAGTATTAAACTAGGGACCCCAAAGACGTAGACAAAATATACCTAACTACGTTAACAAATTTCAGTATTAATTTATATTTGTACTATTAATTTTTCTAAATTTTAATTGTGCTAGAAATAGCCGGAGATTTTGTGAAACTATTATATCCTTAGGACATTAAGTATCTACACATAGAAATAAAAATCTTATTCTTATATAGTAAACTGATCGGACCCGATCCAGTTACATATTTGATATATTACTAAACCTTCATAGTTTAGTTTCTAATGAACTTAAAATCGTTTAGGAATAAGAAGTAAAGGCTGTTCCTTCTGCACTGTTATGCCACACTTTTCATTCATGTCTATGTTTGCAGGATCTTCATCATTTGGAAGAGACCACTCAAAGGAATGCAGTAATGTGGCTAAAATCAACGGAACTTGTCTTGCAGCCATTGGTAATCCTGGACAGATTCTTCTTCCTCCACCAAATGGTAGTAGCTCAAAATGCTGACCCTTAAAGTCCACACTTTTGACAAGAAACCTTTCTGGTTTAAACGATAAAGGGTCTTGCCAGACTGATGGATCACGCCCAATTGCCCAAACATTCACTAGTAGTTGAGAGTTCTTTGGAACTGTGTAACCCATAATTTTGCATGTCTCAGCTGCACGTCGTGGGATGAGAAATGGTGCAGGTGGGTGCAATCTCAGTGTTTCCTTCAAGCATGCATTCAGATATGGAAGTTGACAGATATCAGATTCCTTTATTGGGTTCGTTTTGATTTCTGATTTTAGTTCTTGGCGAACTCTCTTCATGGCTTCTTCATTTTTTAGCAGTTCAACCATTGCCCACTCCACAGTTAAGGTAGTTGTGTCTATTCCTGCCATGACCAACTCCTGTACAGATTAAAGTTCATTAATGAATGACACTAACACATGCAAAGTTAATGGAAGAACAAGACAGAGATATAGAAAGTGTTGTTAATATCTTACAAGAAACAACCAGTTAATCTTTTCATCTTCAAATCCATTAGCAATAAAAACATCCAAGAAATCAGCTTTCGA
>JANZXV010355614.1:0-11194 GCA_027576455.1 Erythroxylum roigii
TCGTACATATTCCATATACACACATGTGCATAAATGAATGCTTATAATTGTGCAAAATTATTAATGTGTGTGTGCAACGTATTACATAAATGGGTTGTGAAGGTTAAAAGTCTGCAGTCAGGCGTTTCCAGAATTTTGAAGCAAATGCTAATCTACAGCGTATTATGAGTAGACCGAGATGGTCTCCTTTATGTTTTTTGTTTGAATTTGTATTGATTGCCTACTGAATGTTTCATATAAATGGTGATGAATTGTGGATTCCGGACAGAAGGTCCGATGACTATGTACTGGGGGAGTTCTGATATTGAAGTGCTACTTGAATGTGAATTGGATGAACTATGTGTACTCAACGTGATTGATAAATGTGTTCTGAATGTGTATTATATGATTGATAAGTGCCGGACCACGGTCCGATGACAAATGTGTTATGAATGGACATCTGCATAGGTATGAAAGTGTGTTTCTCAACTCTACTGTTGAATGCCGGACTACGGTCCAATGCCATGTGAAAGTGAATGAATGGGATTGATGCATTTCATTGCATAAGTAAATGAAATATAATGGCTATTGTGACCAGAGTAGTCACCGATCAGAGCTTAAAGCTCAACGAGTGGAAATGAGCTTCGAGCTCAAAAATGATTTAGAGCCTCAGGCTCAACGTTTAATGAGCTCTGTATCCTCCAAAGGATAAGGGACAGTTATTAATGAGCCCTATATAGAACAGTTTAGGCACTCAGTCACAACAAAATAACAAATGAAAGGTGAGTCTCATATGCATTTCATGTGCATAATATGACTGATTAAGTGTATCGAATGTGAAATAATGTGAATGTGAAATAATGTGAAATGTGAAATAAAGTGAGATGTGTGAATTATGTGTTATGTGACTGGGTGAGCCATCGATGATGGTCACTCACTGAGTTTGCAAAACTCACCCAAAATTTGCAAATATTTTCAGGATTAGAAGAATACCCCGTTAGGCCAACGGGAGTATACATGCAGCATTCAAGTGAAGGTTAGAGGTCGGGATCAGTTCACACTTGCATTGCATTTCTTTACTTTGTATTAAATCGTATTTTTTTGCAACTTTTCGTATAAATTTGTATTTCTAAATGAATCAAGTGTTTTGAATTTTGAAAAAGGGCCCAATTGGCTATTGAAATTCCATTGATTATATGGCGTTGATTGAAAATGTTTATGAATGTAAGTGGGCCTAAATTTGAGTATCCATTTCATCATATTGTGTTTTGAATTTTGAAAAAGGTCCCAATTGTGTTTCGGATCATTTCGAGAGTGGAGTGCTACAATCATGAGGTCGTTCTTCGTTTTTTAACAGTTTTGCATGATTAGTCCTTGTAAAAAATGTTGCCGAAATGTCCCATGCCTGTTGGTGTCTTCACATTATGAACGTATTAAAGAATGTTGTCTTCAATTGTCATGGACAACACGACATATTGCCTTTACCTTCCATTTTGACAACTCATAGGAATTTTTTGGCAGTATTGTGTTTATATTATCAACTTGATAAATTCTGTTTAAACTAGTAAGCTTACTAACCTAATTTCTTCTTCCTCTTCACTTTGGATGATTATGGGATCTTGTTGGATTCTTGATTGGACTTAGAAGAGCATGAAAAACTCCTTAGATTACTTCTCTATTGCTTAGTTGAACCTCTCTCTTCTCCTTTTTCTTTTCTTTTCTTTTTCTCTCTTTTTCTTCCTTTTTCCATCGATGGCAGTTACGCCCTTTTAAAGAGATGAAAAATTTTCTTAATCACATTTTTTGCTTACCATTTCCATTAATAACATCTCATAATTACACCTTTACCAAAACTTCTTATTTTTATACTTTAACCCGTGCCACTTGTCACCATTCAATTGGTTACTTTCCAAACCAATTAATTGATTGCTTATCTCATGGAAATCTTCCCATGTAATGCACATATGAAATTTGGATGCATTTGGTTTGACAAAAAGACCATTTTGCCCTTTTTAAAAATTTAATGCACTTTATGCCCAAATAAATTCCAAAAATATTATATGGTCACCCTAACTTCAAATTGACCATTAAATAATCTAATTGGGTGCTTTAACAAATTTAAATGGGAGAAAATCAATAATTCTCATTATTTTTCAATAAAGGGCATTTTGTTCAATAATTTCGAATCTCTAGAAATCTATCCGAATGGACTTATTTTTACTCAAATATAGTCCCTTTTAAGACTCTATAATCATTTTTTATAATGTCTGATCATTAGGGTCCTCTCGTAAAAAATTTACTATTCACTAACACTTTTCATCGAAAACATTATTTAGTCGGTAATTTTTTTTATTAACTCAAAACTTTCCTCCTAAGGTACTAAGTCTATGGTTTCACACATATAAACACCTTTAAATCTCAAAATGACCATTTTACCCTTTATTGAATTAAACCGATAAAATTTTCTAAATAAATTCAAAAAATATTCTATATAATTCTAAACCTCAAATTGACCTCAATATACTATAATTAAACCTAAAACCCTTCAATTGCATGCTTAGAACAATTTAATTGGGCACATTACCCCCATTATTTTTTTATACGAGTCTTTTTATCCGAAAATTTTTTGTTTACCCGAATTCTATTTAAACAACCTTCATTTTGACCCGTTTTAGTCCCTTTGGACTCCAATCCTAATTTTGGAGCTTTTCATCATATTTCAAAATTGTTTGGTAACTTTTTCGGTTGCCCGAAAGAATTTTTGAATTAAATATGAAAATTACCAAATGTCACTGAAATCATCTGGATTTCATTTAAAAGTGTCACCTAAATCCTCAAGGAACATTTCGGGGCTTTTAAATCTTGTTCAAATTCATTCCGTAGCGTTTTAGGGTCTTTAGAAAATTTTCAAAAAATTTCTAGTAGAGTCCAAAACCATCTCCGACCTATCTTTGATCACCGTTATAGCTTCGATAATATATTTAAATGCTTAATTTACTCTAGTATACCATAAATAGAGCATACTTTATAAAATGCATATACAACGCATTACACAGTACAATTATCAAAATAATATATTACAAACACTACCATAAAATCCATCAAAAATTTTCTCCCACTTCCACAACGGAATGAATAAGGGTCTTAATTTCCCTGCTGGTGCCTAATGCTCTGCCTTTAGCTGCTGGCAGGTCAAACACCTCGAGACAAACTCTGCTACATCTTTCTTCATTGTTGGCCACTAGTAATAAGGTCTTAGGTTCCGATACATTTTGTAGTACCAGGATGCATAGCATATGGTGCACTATAAACTTCTTTCAAAATCTCCTCTCGTAATCTATTTGCATTCGACATACAAACTCACCTCCCAATCACTCATGCTCCATTTGCTCTTACTGAATCCCCCTACCCTGTTGCACTCTCTCTTTCATCCGCATCATATAAGAATCTCGAGTTTGTGCCTCTCTAATCCTATCTCCCAAATCTGGTTGAACCTGTAATGTCACCAATAAACTATTCACATTATCAATATCCAATTTCAAATCTAGTGCCCTCAATTCCGCCAATGGTGCCATACTGTGTCCTCTCAAACTAGCCATTATGCTTGAGCTTTTCCTACTCAAAGCATCCGCTACTATATTAGCCTTCCCCGGATGGTAGTAAATAGTATAATCATAATTCTTCCACAACTCAATCCATCTTCTATGCCTTAAGTTTACCTCCTTTTGACTTAAGATATACGTAAATCTCTTATGATCTATAAGGATTCGAAATGTCTCCCTATACAAATAATGTTTCCAAGTCCTAAGAACATGCACAATTGCTGCTAACTCCAGATCATGGGTTAGATAATTCAACTCATACGATCTCAACTGGCGAGAGGCATAAGCTATCACTTTCTCATACTGCATCATTACATACCCCAAACCTACCCTCAAAGCAATAATACATACCTCAAAACCTCCATCACTCGATGGTAACACCGAAATTGGACTAGAAGTCAATCTCTACTTAAGCTGCTTAAAACTCTCCTCACACTGATCGGTCTACTCAAATTGAACTCCTTTCTTCAACAGCTTGGTTAGCGAGCTAATTATTATCAAAATCCTTCTACAAATCTCCGATAATACCTAGCAATTCCTAGAAAACTCGTTATCTTTGACATATTTCTAGGCAGCACCCACTCCCGCTCCATCTAAAACTCACACTTACTCAACTTCGCATACAATTGTCTCTCCTTCAGAGTATGTAACATAATCCTCAAATGTTGCTCATGCTCCTCTTTACTCCTCGAATACACTAATATATCATTAATGAACACTACCACAAACTGATCCAGATACTCCTAAAAAGTCTTGTTCATGAATTTCATGAATGCGGCTGATGCATTAGTCAACCCAAAAGGCATAACTAGGAACTCATAGAGGCCATACCAAGTACAAAAAGATGTATTGGGAATACTTGACTCAGTTATCCTCAACTATTAATATTCCAATCTCAAGTAAATTTTAGAGAATATGACAACTCCCCTCAATTGATCTAAAAGATTATCTATCCTCTGCAACGGGTACTTATTCTTCACTGCCACCCTGTTTAGCTGACGGTAATTCGTGTATAGTCTCATACTACCATCCTTTTTCTTCATAAACAACACTGGAGCTGCCCAGGGTGAGGTGCTCGGTCTAATAAAATCATTTTCCAATAACTCCTCTAACTACCTTTTTAACTCATGTAAAGTAGCTATCCTGTATGGTGCAATGGAAATTGGTGGAACTTCAGGCATAGTTCTCAAGGGTGAAATCTCTCGTTGAGACGGTAAACCTAGTAAATCATTTAAGAATAACTTCAAAAATTTCCTCACCATAGGAATATCCTTTAATCCAGGGCTCACATCCCTCGTATCTATAATATGAACTAGATATGCCTCACACTCATCCAATATCAACCGTCTAACTGTAACGACCGAGATCATACATACTGGAACCAGTCTACAATCCCCCACAAATATCACTTTCGAGTTACCAGAAGACTCTTTCATCACCTCCTTCTCATAACAATCTCTTAGAGTTCGATGTTGTAGCAACCAATCTATCTCAAGAATCACATCGAACTCCCTTAAATTCATCACTATCAAGTCAGCTAATAGCTCCATTTCACTAATTCTCACTAGTATACCGCTCCTTATACTATTTACTACCATACAGTCTCTTACTGGCAACAACACTCTTAGGTCATATCCTAATAGACTAACCTGCCCTGGAACTCTAGAGGCAAACTCTAAAGAAATGTAAGAATGTGTAGATCCTGGGTCTACTAACACATAAGCTTTAATATCAAACAATGAAATCGTACCAGAAATGACATCATTAGCTATAGGTGCCTCCTCCCTTGTCATATGGCATATCCTCACTTAAGTTTCCCCCTGTATTGAGGACGTCCCACTAGTACCCGTACCCCCTACTGGTCTGCATCCAATTCCTCTACCACCACCTCTACTAGCAGTTCTACCCGAACCTCAACCTAAACCAAAAGCTCCACACTAACCATGTATTGTCTCCTCTACCCTCACTCCCTCACTCCTCCCTACTGTAGGACAACTCTACTATAAATGTCCCCACTCTCCATAAATATAACATGCTTGACTGATCCCAGTGGGTTCCCAACATTGTTCTCTGTGAACTCTTCCATAGGTAGCATAACTCTATAATCCTCCTACTCCTCTATTAAAAGATCCTTTGAACCTCTGACTAGCCCCTTTATTAGATCATCCTTTGAACCTCTGACTAGCCCCTTTATTAGGTTCTACTGATGGTACACTAGCAGTGCCATGCTGTCCTGAATCCCTGCCAGTTCCTCGATCTGCACCAAGCCAGTAGAAACTATCACTTATGTTTGATATGGCATCAGCTCTCCTAGATCCCCCAGTAACAGTAGACTATAAATGAGTAGCCTCTTTTAATAGACCAACTCCCCTCTTTATAATGACTTTTTGATCGCCTTTTTAGCTCCCCTCTCCTTTTGCCTTATTCTATTACATCCTCTACTCTAAGTGAGGTCTCTAGTAACTTTTTGAAATCAGAAGTAGCAACTCCTAAACCCAAACAAATATCTTTCCTCAGACCCTGCTCAAATCGGTAACATTTGTCTTTTGGATTTGCCACAGTCTCCAATGCATACTTAGACAATGTTGCAAAATGAGCCTCATAGTCTACTACTGACATTCCTTTGTCTGAACTAAAATTATAAAATTCATCTTCTTTCGATCTTGATATATCTACGAATTGTATTTTTCTCTAAACTCTCTCTAGAACTCCTGCCAAGTCATCTCTCGGGTCTCATAAGATCTTTTCATTGACTTCAACCAAGTCAGTGCATTGCCCTAAAATAAGGAAACGATGTACTGCAACCTTCTTTCCAAGGTACACTCTAGGCTGTCTAAAATTATCTCTGTTTACTCCCTCCATGTCTCAGCCTTCTCAGGATTAGTAGTACCTCAAAACTCTACATCTATCTTACGGATCCACTCATAGTTATGATCCACCCTAGAATTACCTCGGGCTGGAGCTGCAGAATAACCTTTTGCATCATCTGAAAGAACTACGTCATCTATGGTGGATCTCTCCTCCTACTCGATCCATTCTAGCATCTCCTTACTCAGGCACATCTAGAGCATGAATCAAATTACCCGATTCTCCAGTCAACTCTGAGCAGCAAGCTCCTCTCCTTAAACCATCCTAGATAAGATAAAAACATATCATTAGTTTTTTTTTACTTAAAACGTCCCTAAAAATGTAAACCTGCTTTGACGCCATCTAGTGTGAAGCTTCAAAAAATTCTTAAACCACAATTATCCAAATCGTTCCCAAAGCATAATATTAATTACTAAAATCATCATTAGCTCCAAAAGAGAGATGTTCATTAGATATAACAATATTATATATAACATAACTATCCAAGTTGTCATATAAAAAAAATACAATAGAACAACTTTATTTAATTAATTTGTTAGCCCCCTAAACTCCACTTTGTCAGTCTCATACATTAGGGTTATTGGCAATCTCTCGATCTCCTAAAAAATGGGTGGCAAGGGGTGAGTTGCCTACTCAATAAGGATAACCGACTATACCCTTAAAATCAAATAACTCAATATATAACTATAAAGCTTAGTCAAGAGATTAAACATACGAAGATATACCACATTGCTCAATCTAATATGAACAATTAACAAACATCTCAAAATTTTACCAAACAATGATTCACACAAATATTAATTTATAATTGCCATTTATGCTTTATCTTATAATTAACTAAATTACCTAGGCCTTGTTTAACCTAGTAGGCTTACATTCAATGATTTTTTGATCATTTCATCTCGTCTTATCATAATCTCTCACCAAGTGGAAACGTAATTAAATGTATAAATATCAGTCTAAGGTACCTTAATTTCTTAATCTCTCTTGGTACCCCGGTACTACTTCAGTACTTAGCCCTCGGTATAAGATATCTCCAAGACTCAAGATATTTTGGTACCACTCCACTACTTAACCATCAGCACAGGATATCCTCGGGACTCAAGATGCCCTGGTATCTGGTCCACGGACAGATACCTAGCCACCCTTGCTCATCTCCGAACAATCTATCAATCTATAACCGTCAAATGTAGTCTATCCTAGGCAAACCACCAATTCTCGATTTTCACTAATTATTCACAACATATTATCAACCAATCTCTATTTAATTAACACATTTTCTGTCGAATTAACAAGCAATGCACCTTATAAAACGTAACAAAATATAAAAGTGAAACACTTTATACTTCATTAATTATTTGATAAATAAAATGAACATAATTCATGTATCTGACTATTAATCATTAATTTAATTAATGATTAATTCAAAATATCAATCACTATAAAATAATTTATGAACATCAAAACAGTACGTTATTCTAAGAGTACAATATGAAGTTATCCTTATCTCAATTTCAGACTCAACTAATTAATTGTCCAACTAATTCCTTAATCAAACCTTCAAACCTAGAAATTACAAAATTATGTTATATTAATTTAAGAAAATTTCCAGCCCAAGTATACTTAATAATCCAACATTATTCTCTTTTTCACGTTATTCTTAATTATAAAAGTAATATCCTTATTAACCTATCCACCCTAATTACTATAATACCCTTAACTAATTAAAAGTCCTATTTTACCCTCATTAATGTTAATTAATACCAAAAATGCCCTTCCTAGAAGTAAATTCTAGATTTACCTCTTCACTCTTTGCATTTCCTATTCTTTGCACATTAAGACACATACCACAAAAAAAGACATAACAGAGCAGCTGGAAATTTAGTTAAGTATTAAGAGATTTTGGAGGAGTTAACTTCCACAACTTTCTCTAAATTTATGTAAAACAAACACAATGAAAGAACTTATAAGAGAAGTGTCACATGTAGGAGAAAAATTGCACGTTAAGACACATACCAGCTGGAAATAGTTGAGAGAAAGATGAAGAAGAAAGATGATTTCGTTGGTCTTTCTCTATTTTCCAGCTGCTGGTTTTTATATGTGTTTAAGAGATTATGGGCTGGGTTGTTTTGTCTTGTGGGCTTTACAAATCAACCCCGACATGATCATTGTCTTAGTCTCTTTCTTCGCTTTCTTCAGTTTTTAACAGTTTTGCATGATCAGTCCTTGTAAAAAAATGTTGCCGACACGTCCCATGCCTGTTGGTGTCTTCACATTATGAAATTAAAGAATGTTGTCTTCAATTGTCATGGACAGCACGACACATTGCCTTTACCTTCCATTTTGACAGCTCATAGGAATTTGTTGGCAGTGTTGTGTTAATATAATTGAATCGAAAAGAACGCTCTAAGTTTTATAATAATAATGATTATTTAATTTTTTGATAACGTGTGCACTCTAAGTTTTGCAATTGTTATTATTGATTGTAGCAGTTCCTTATAAATTACTCTTAAATCGAAACTGCACATAACATGATCGTTGACTACGTAACTCTGGTACCTCCTGTAGAACTTCGGCAACACAATTTTATTACTTGAACTGGGACATTTTACAAGCACTGAAAGACTTGCACTCATGCTCACGGCACATGGCATTCACTGTCTTCTATGCATTTCTCATGCAATAGTTGGAGACTCACTTTTCTTTCACACCACTCTTTCACACCATCATCTATTTTCTCTACTTTCAAGCACACGCAAATTTGTTATGTGACCTAATAAATATAGGCACGTTATCTGACTTGTATTTTCCAAGTCGATTGTTTGTTGCTAGAGATCTCTAACTTAAACTCAAAACAAATAACCGACTTGATGATTCGGCTATAAAGCTATAGAAGAGTCGGTGTTTCATCAACAATTAATGATTGGACAACAGGGAAGAATCTTTCAATGCGGTAAGATGCACCCCTAAAGAATGATTCAACTCGAGAGAGGAATTTGGGTTACATAACTTTTTTAAGGATCAAGTTTTTGACTTCAAACAACCACTTGAAATTTGTCTTTTCTTTAATTAATTAATTTGTAATATGAAAATTTATTTGATATTAAGTGTTTGAAAATTTTAAGTTCTGAAAATTTAAACTTTCAAATAGTAAATTAAATTGAGTTTACATTGATTTATTAATTAACATATTTAGAGTACCTAATTTATGAATTATTAGACAAATAGTTAAAACACCATCAAATATTAATAACTGTAAATATTTTTATTATTAAAGAAAGTAACAACTGATAAATTTTCATTAATAAAAAAATTCAGAAAGATGCGGAGCAGCCAGAAGTAAAATTGAAAGGGCATACTCTTGGTTAATTTCGTTTGGAGCTAATAGTTGTACTAAAACTACATTTGCTATCGATCGTATATACAATGTACAATCAAGGCAACTTGAAACTATTGCACCACCTTAATAATTATTATGTATATGCCTAGGCATATACAATGTACAATATCTAGTTAATAAATCTTTTGCTTCAATTGCAAGCAAACCAATTCATGAATAAAGTAACATATATGTAAGTAAACTAATTCTTTTACTCAATTCACTACAAGAAATTGGTTATTTGCTAACGGACTATACCGTCGGTAAACTCTCAAGTTCTGTCAGTAAAATAAATTATCGACGGAAATCATAGACGGACAAAATCGTCGGTAAAAGGACCGTAACAAAATTTACCGACGGTGCTATTCCGTCGGTAATTTACCAATGGCCCAAAATATATTACCAACGGTCAAAATTACGTCGGTAAATATTACCGACGAAAAAAATGTAAGGTCGTTACGTCGGTAACATTGAGCAACGGACGAAATGCCGTCGGTAAACCAAAGGTAATGAATAGGAAACGACATCTAACTTACCGACGGTGATAGCATTTCCGTCGGTAAAAAAATATTAAATTTTCGACAGTATTTTATATACTGTCGGTAATAGGAGGTAAGAAATTTTTGGAATAAATTCCAATTTCATGATGTTGTGATAAATGCATAATGTTAAGAGTTACCAATTATATGTGCATAATAACGTAAATTAATTGATAATATAACGTAAAATTTTGTTTAATTGATAACAAAAACATTACAGTGTACATAACTTATGTTTGTAATTAAAAGTAAATGAGAAGGACAAGTTAATGTCGTGGTGATCGTGGGTGCTCTGAACTGCTAAGCCTCCCCTTAAACTGTTCCATCTCCTGTCTAAGCTGAGCCATCTGCTCCATCTGCTCTCTCATCTTAGCCATCTGCTCCCTCATCTTAGCTATTTGTTCCATCTCCGCTCTCATCTTAGTCATCCCCTCCATCTCCTCTCTCATCTTAGTTGTTCGCTCCATTTGCTCTCTCATTTTAGCCATCTGCTCCATCTGCTCTCTCATCTTTGCCAGCTGCTCCATCTCCTCTCTCATCTTTGTCACCTACTCCACCTCCTCTCTCATCTTTGTCACCTGCTCCATCTCTTCTCTCATCTTAGCTATCTTCTCCATATGCTCCATCCGTTCATTCACGTTAGCCTCTGTGATGTGAGCTATCTGCTCCTTCAATGTGCCCACTGTGGCCTGAAGCTCGGTTACTTCATTGTTGTGCGTTAGCCTAGCAGATTCTGCTGTACTGGACAGGGAAGAGCGCGAATAACATGTGTTCGTATATGAACCTAGCCCAAATATCCTTCCACGACGGTCCCTACCACCCACAAT
>JANZXV010355637.1:0-11193 GCA_027576455.1 Erythroxylum roigii
TTTCTTTACTCATGAATAATCATCAAAATTCTCATTTAATAGCCTTAGCTTACAAAAAGATTCGGGGTCCAACAATTTCTTTATTGTATATGTTGATTTATTAATCTGTTAACAAATTCTTTTATGACTTGTAGATAAAGATGTTTGGTCTACAGTTACAACCTTGGAAGAAGTCTTCAACTTGAGCTTCTTAGATCATTCCCTAGACTTTTATTCCATTCCTGTACTAACGATCAACACCAAAGAACTATCAAGAGTTAAGGAGTCTTTAAGATTGACCATACAACAAGAGATGCAATTCCTAATTGAATGTCAACATAGTTCTTTTTTAGGTATAGTGTCATATGTTGGGTCCATAACTCAGTCATCCATTATTAGGGGACTTCTACGCAAGGCTAAGAAAGTCTTTGCTTCTTTTGAGAATGATCAAGTTATGTAGTAAACAAAGTGGAGTCTCTCGCATCAGTGTAAAATGGATTATGATACAGAAGAGCCGAAAGGAAAGAATATTTTGGCTAAAAATTAGGATTTAAAAAATGAATTTGACTTCTTGAAAATTGAAGCTATTGAGATGGATGAGCTAAATTAATTAAAGAAGAAAAAAAAAGAAGTGCTCAAATAAGATGGAAAAAACTTAACCAAGAATGTCACAAAGTTAAGTGGATGATTGCCAAGTTGGGGAAATCACCAATGCTATAAAAGGATGAGGTTATCTTTTGGAAGTAGTAGGTGCATCACGCCAAAGAAGATTAAATGTCATGCATCAATCAATGAGGTGAAATTCGGTTCTTTGATTTGGACCAATTATAAACTTCTTTGTTCTTATTAACCTTTTGCTAGTTTCTTAATGGTCTTTGCACTTTGATTTCTAATTGTTATTTATTTTAAGAATTTGCTATCATTCCTTATACCTAGGATTTGAACTTTGATTTTTGATTGTTATTTATTTTATGAATTTGCTATCGTTCCTTATCCCCCATACTTTTCAAAAAGGGTAGGAACATATGGACAAAATTGTTGTAGCGACCCATGTGTTATACGAAAGTAGCTAATTAAACCCTGAGATATAAAATGTTACTCTATTAACCTTATGTTTTCAATTTTGCTGCAAAAAAAATCCTTAACCTTGTGTTGTTAAAGGGCTGTGAGTTAATAAAATTTCAACTCAGGATTTTTTTGCTAATTTTTATATGTCAGGATTTTTTAGCAACTTTTGAATAACACAGGGTTATTAAGGCAATAAATTCCATTATCAAGCATTCACCTACCTTATAACCAACAATAAAATCTTTTTATAAATATTGAAATCAATCCATTTCATTGTGTTATATATTAATTGTCAAGAAAGTACCAAAAATTTCCTTCATCATTAACATCTCTTATAGGCATTGAATGGATGCTAAGGTTGAATGTGAATTTTCATGTAAAAAATTGATAGGTTATAGCAATTTTCTTGATATGATGGAAATCGTCAGTGCACTTCATCTGAACCAGGACTCTCTTGGTCGTCTTCAACCATGCTTCTGCCTCTTTAGGATTGGTGGTTCCATTAAAATCCACCGCTCCGTACTTGCGGAGCTTATCATACTGTCCGGTCCTCTCCACTGGAGCTGGCACCGACACTCGCGACCCTTGGCCCATGTCAAAAGTGAAAGCATAGGCAAAGGCTTGAAAGAACTGCAGGTCCAACGGGTTCACTTGAGGCATAGGAGGAGGAGGCGGTAGCACTTCATGCTGTACACTAGGTGCCTCAAAATCAAAAGTAGGGCGTGTCCCTGCGTCCTGCGGGACATGCGATTCATCTGTACTTTTCCGATGAGAGCTAGATCGAGTAAGAGCTCCTCGAGTTCTTTTTCGAGGCGGAATAGTCACTCCTTCAATTTAAAACCGTTGAAAATCTTTAGCTCATGCAAAACAGTTTCAAATCATGTAAAACAATTCAAAACAATGCAAGTTGTTCATTTAAAAACAAATAATGCATGTGGTTCATGTAAAATAATGCATGCCCACTTTATACTTGAAAACTACCCACCTAGTTGCCTAGGAGATCACTAAACCTAGTCGCTCTAATACCATAACTGTTGGACCCCGTTTCTGGAGCCCAACATCCAGAGTCAAAAACTTTGTGCTCATAACCTGCAGGTCAAATGCCATCATTCCACAATGGTGGTTTGCCCACACCAGTCAAACACCAAAATTACAACTTGACTTCTTCAAAGAAAGTATGACTCTAAGTCTCTAATTTGTTTTGAAGCAAGAATCACCTGAATCGGAGTTCTACAACTCAAGATATGCTTAAAAAGCCTAAGTGTGGTCAAGATATGCAAACTTTCTCAAATAAACTTTAAATAATACCAATTTTTATGGAGAGAAATATACATGTGTTGGAAACTATTGGTTCAAGAATCACTTCATTTGGAGGTCGGATGAGAGTTATGCTCAAAAGAATAGAACATGTTTATACCCTCAATCGATGTGTACCTATCTTGGCGCGATTGCCATAACTTTCAATATAAATGCCGGATTGAGTTCGTTTGTGACCATTTGAAAGAAGACTTCTAGATCTACAACTTTCATGAAGACCACAAATTGCGATTCTGCCCCTAAAAGTGTCATAAATCGCCATTTCCTTAAGTTATCCAGTGAATGTCCGTTTAACGAACATGCATCGGGTTTAAGAGCCCATTCGGCCCAAGAAGGTCCATTTAATGGACATCCATGTCCGTTAAAAGGACATTGACTGGCCTGGGGGTGTTTTTACACCCGATAAGGTCCGTTAAACGGACCTAATGTCCATCTAACAGACATAGGGGTTTCTTAAACCCCTCAAAAGCCCCTCCAATGCTTCCTACATCCAACCTAACATCATTTTCACTCAATATCTCCCCAAATTCAACTCTTCTAGTGCCAAATCACTTCATAACAACTCAAATACCAAATTCAACTCACAAAATTCTCAATTCCCAACTCATTTGGTTTATCAAAACCACAATTTTCTATCATTCATCATAGTTGTCCCATACAAGAATCCTATGCAACATCAAAACTTGTAACACTCATATCTTTCCATTCCGATATCCAAAAATTACAAACTTTATATCGTTGGAAAGCTAGAAAGATATTGTACAACTTCCAAGAAGACAATTTTCTCCAATTCTACCTAGATAATCCCAGAATTTCCCTTGAATCTAGAACACGATCCTACCCTTATGAAAAGTTAAAAATAGCAATGTAAAAACTTGAAAAGGCATAAACAAACATAATGCATATGTATTTCATTCGCATCAAAATAAGAGTTTTACAACACTTTAGCGGGCATTTCAAGCCACTTTACAACATAATACAAAATACAAACTTTGCAAAAACAATAATTTCTCAAAATGCAACTAAAGCATTGTTTTACAAATTCTAACTTCCAAAAGAACAAAAGAACAAAAGTGCAAAATGGAGTGATGCCTTGGCGCTCATCTCGATCACTCGCTAACTTGCTCATCACCTGTGGGTGGGAAGGTGAGGGGGTGAGCTTAACGCTCGTGGGTAACAGGTTTATAACTGGTAAATAAACAAAATCATTCAAAACCTTCATGATCATAGCCAATTTCTCGTAACAATCCATAAAACATAAATTTCTCAACTTTGTCAAACCAGTTCACAAATCACATAAGTCATACATCCATCAAACTTGCCAGTACATCATAACCAATCAAACACATAAAAAACAATTAAAAACATCAAAATGGTTCGGGTGGATCCGTAACAGAACGTACTACACATTTTCCATAAGGGTCCTATGCAGTCATGAACAGAACGTACTATCGCAATTCCACCAAGTGGTCTTGCATAGCCATGAACTTATAGGAGTCAGCGAGGGAGCTCCATGCCACTAGCGAGGAGGCGAGAGAAGCCTTTAGACAAGTGCACTTGGCTGACAAAACAGACCACCACAAACCCACATAACATGTAATTCATGAACTTGAAACATGTTGCCCATATGGTACTGTTTTTGGAAACTTGATTTCATGAGCATGGCATATTTCATATGCATTTCTATCACCATTTTGCAATTCATCAACCAAAATCCCAGACCAATCATATAACCATTTCTCAAATCATCTAAAAAGCCACAAATACAACAATCATGGAACAATTTGAAATCATTCCCATATCTCTCAAAATTCATTCACAAAATTCATATATTAAAAAAACATATGGCATATTCTCAAACCATCTTAAAGAACCATAAATGCACATTTTCAAGGTAGTTGAAAATCATTCAATTCCATTTATTTGAAAGCAACTTTAATAGCTTATTTACTCAATTATAAAAATGTCACCCACCTTGATTTTCTTGCTTGAAAACTTGTTCAAGGATGTGTCTCTTCTTGCTCCTCTTGCCTCCCTTGCCTCTCTTGCCTCCCTTTATCAATGACAAAATTTCCAATTCAATAGAATTCAAATTGGAAAACCTAAAGAACCCAATGCATGAAATTGATCCTAGAATACCTAAACCCATATATTTCCTAAGCTCTTTGAACCAAAAACACTCCAAAAATCCAAAACATTAAAAATCACTTACCTTGAATCTTCACCCAACCAAAGGATTTTTTGGCTTAAATGGAAGCTTTAACCTTCCTTTCTCTTTTTCCTTCTTGAATCAACTTCAAAAACCCCCTTGAATACCAAGAAAATGAAGAAACCCTAGCTTGCTCTTCTTTTTCTCCTTCCTTTTCTCTTCATACAACACTCTCTCTCTCCCTCTTTTCACTCTATTTTCGTTTTTTTGTTCTTCTAATTGTAAGAAAACTAATTTTTCTTCCCTTTTAAATCATTAATGATGCTAAAATGTCCAACTTACCGTTACTTATTAGCCATGCAACTTAAATGCTTAAGTGATCTTCCCATAATGCCCCCATATGCAACTTATCACTTTAACTTTAATTCAATTCACTAATGTTACAAAATCCCATTAACATTTACATGCTAATTTTCTCCAATATACATTAATCTATCAAGACCCCAAAATTATTCTAATCATACTTAATCAAATAAAAAAAATTCAGGGGCCAACATTTCTCCCCCCTTAAAGAATTTCGTCCTCGAAATTCTTACCTTATTCGTTGAAGAGGTGTGGGTACTTCTCCTTCATGGCTTCCTAGGGCTCCCACGTGGCCTCTTCCATAGAATAATTTCTCCACAAAACTTTGACTAGCTGAACTGTTTTGTTCCTTAGGACCTTCTCCTTAGTGTCCAAGATCTCAACTGGAATCTCCTCACAACTCAGATCATCACTCAATTGAACCTTAGTGGTTTGAATAATATGAGAAGAATCCGATCTATACCTCCTCAACATAAAAACATGGAAGACATTATGTATTTGTGATAATTCCGGTGGCAGCGTCAACCTATAGGCTAATGGTCCGATCCTCTCTACAATCTCATATGGACCCACATATCTCGGACTCAGCTTGCCCTTCTTACAAAACCTTATGACTCCTTTCCAAGGAGATGTCTTAAAGAATACTTTCTCACCGACTTCATATTCCATGTCCTTTCGGTGTGCATCAGTGTAGCTCTTCATTCTATCCCGAGCTGCCTTAAGCCGTTGCTTAATCAAATTAACCTTGCCCACTTTCATCTGCAATAATTATGGTCCTATAAGTTTCCTTTCTCCTTCTTCATCCCAGCATATGGGAGTTCTACACCTCCTTCCATACAGTGCTTCCTAAGGAGCCATCTGAATGCTCGAATGGTACGAATTATTAGAAGCAAATTCGACCAATGGAAAATGTTCATCCCAAGTTCCTTTGAAGTCCATCACACATTCCCTGAGCATTCCCTCAAGTGTCTGAATGGTCCTCTCCGATTGACCGTTCGTCTGGGGATGAAAAGTCGTGCTAAAATTTAACTTGGTCCCGAGAGCCTCTTGCAAGCTTCCCCAAAATCTCGAAGTAAATCGAGGATCTCTGTTAGAGACTATGGAATCTGGAACCCCATGTAGTCTTACTATCTCATCAATATACTTCTTTGCTAGAACATGTAGAGAATCAGTCTGTTTGATTACTAGAAAGTGGGCTGACTTCGTCAACCGATCAACAATGACCCAAATGGCATCATGCTTCCTACTAGTCTCGGACAATCCCATCAGAAAATCCATAGTTACCCGTTGCCACTTCCACTCAGGAATGGACAATGGCCTTAGCTTGCCAGATGGTGCCTGGTGCTCAGCCTTGACTTGCTGACACACTAGACACTTGCTCACATATTCTGCTACATCTCTCTTCATGCCTTTCCACCAGAAATGCTCTTTCAGATCTCTGTACATCCTGGTGCTACCTGGGTGTATGACATAAGGTGCATTGTGTGCCTTATCCAAAATCTCATCTTTCACCTCCTTGACATTCGGGATACAAAGTCTGCTTCTGACAACCATAAGTCCATCATCCCTAACTACCACTTCAGATTTCTTTCCATTCTGAATTTCTTCTTGGAGCTTATTCAATTCTGCATCATGCGCTTGTAACTCCTTAACTTTCTCCCTGAGTATCGGCCTCACTCTGAAATTTGTAATAACACAATCTGGTTCCTCCTGTTTCAAACTTATTCTAAGCTTTGCCATTTCTTCCAATAATGGCAAATACACTGTTTACACATGAGCTATAGAGGATTTCCTACTTAAGGACGCTACCACATTCGCCTTCCCTGGGTGGTATTCAATCAATAAGTCATAATCTTGAGCAACTCTAACCATCTTTTCTGTCTCAAATTCAGCTCTTTCTGACTTAACAAATACTTGAGACTCTTGTGATCCGTAAAAATCTTTGTCTGCACCCTATACAAATAATGTCTCCAAATCTTCAAGGCAAAAATTACTGCTGTCAATTCCATATCATGGGTCGGGTAATTCAGTTCATAAGGCTTTAGCTGCCGCGAGGCATAAGCTATTACTTTGTCTCCTTGCATCAATACACAACTCAAACCCTTCCTTGAAGCATCACTATAAACTCTATAACTTTCCTCTCCTGTAGGCAAAGTCAAAATTGGAGCACTTGTCAATCTGTGCTTAAGCTCCTCAAAGCTCTTCTGACATTCATCACTCCAAATAAACTTCTGATTCTTTGTAACAACTTGGTCATAGGAGCAACTATCATCGAGAATCCTTCAACAAATCTCCTATAATACCTTGCTAAACCCAGAAAATTTCTTACCTCTGCCACTATCGTCGGTGCATGCCAATTTACAACTGCTTCAATTTTCCTTGGATCAACATGCACCCCATCTTTAGAAATCACATGTCCAAGGAAAATCACTTCATGAAGCCAGAATTCATATTTGCTGAATTTGGCATAAAGTTCATCCTCCCTCAAAGTCTGCAACACTATCCTCAGGTGTTCCTTATGTTCCTCTTCACTCTTGGAATAAACCAGAATATCATCGATAAACACTATGACAAACTGATCCAGATATTCCTTGAAGACCCTATTCATAAGATCCATAAATGCAGCTGGAGCATTGGTAAGTCCGAATGGCATGACCAGGAGCTCGTAATGCCCATAACGAGTCCTAAAAGCTGTCTTGCTTACATCAGACTCTTTGATTCTGAGCTGATGATATCCTGGCTTGAGATCAATATTGGAAAAGACCCTTGCTCCCTGCAACTAGTCAAATAAATCATCAATCTGAGGTAGAGGATACTTGTTCTTAACAGTCACCTTGTTGAGTCTCCGGTAATCGATGCACATGCGCCATGTCCCATCCTTCTTCTTAACAAACAAAACTGGCGCTCCCAACGGTGATGAACTCGACCGTATGTACCCCTTCTCTAACAGTTCATCCAATTATTCCTTAAGCTCTCTTAGTTTAGCTAAAGCCATTCTATACGGTGGTATAGAAATGGGTGCAGTTTCGGGAATCAAGTCAATGACAAACTCGATTTCCTTCACCGGTGGCAAACCAGCTAAGTCATCTGCTAACACATCTAGAAACTCCCGCACTACTGGAACATCCTCTAACCTCCCTTCATTCACCTCAGTGTCCACAACATGCGCCAAGAAGGCTTCACACCCCTTTCCTATCATTCTGTCAGCTAACAAAGCTGAAATAATTCTTGGCGATGGTATTCTCCTGTCTCCTCGAAAAGTCACCTTCTTACCATTTCCCAAACCAAATTTTACTACCTTGAGGCTACAATCCAACTTCGCATGATACTTCTCCATGGCATCCATTCCCAATATCACATCTAAACCCTTCAACTCGAGAGGCAATAAGTTGACTACTAATCCAGCACTTTCAATAATCAGTTTACAATCTCTATATACTTGACTTATTATCACCCTTCTCCCTAAAGGAGTACTCACAATCAATGGATTATCCAATGGCACCAATTTAGCATCAAGCAAAATCATGCTAGCAGAAATATATGAATGGGTGGAGCTAGAATCAATCAAGACATATACTACATAATTGAATAAGTGAGCCATACCTGTGACCACTTCCGGCGCAGCTGCAGCTTCCTTCCTTGTCATGGCAAACGCTCTTGCCTGTGCCTGGCCCCTTGGCCTCCCTACAGGATCGGCCCTCCTAGCAGCTCCAGAATTGCCCAACCCAGTGACTGGTCTGGTCCCCACTGTCTCTGCTCTCCTTGGGGCTTGCAACTGCGACCCCTCTCGCCTTGCAGCTTGGGGATAGTCCTTGATCATGTGTCCCTTCTCTTCACATGGAAAGCATGCTCCAAGTAACTTGAAGCACTCCATTGGGGGTTCATGTTCTTGCTCCTCCCCGCCAAGCTATTGCCTCTCACCAATGAGGCTTGGACCGAAACTGCTTTTGCTTGCTTGCTTTTGGTAGGGCCACTACTCCCCACCTCATTCTGTGTATGGACACTCTTCATACCCCTCTCAGCCATTGGAGCACTCATCCCCTTCTTCGAAGGTTATTCACGGTTCTTCCCCTTCTTGTTCGCTTCATATCTTATATTCTCCAGTTTCTCAGCCTGGAGTGCAGCATCTACCAGCTGCTGGTAGTCACAAAAATTATGGATCAACACCTTCTCTTTGATCCCCAGATGAAGACCAACCTCAAACTTGTGGCACTTGTCCTCCTCATTCGCCACAATGTTGGCCGCATATCGGGAAAGCTGAGTGAACTTTAACTCATACTCACTCACACTCATATCCCTCTGTGTGAGATTCAGAAATTCTCTGGCCTTCTCTTGGATATAGACCCTTGAGAAGTACTTTCTCCTGAAAGCTTCCAAAAAGTCCCTCCATGTCAATACCGGCGGAAAGTCCTGACTGTGGGGCACTGACTCCAATGAAGTGCATCCCCTTGCAGCAAGCTAACTGCATAATCCAACTTCTCTTCATCAGAGCACTTTATCTGTTTTAGGACTCTCCTGATCCTCTTCAGCCATGCTTCTGTCTCTTCCGAATAAGTGGTTCCATTAAAATCAACAGCCCCATACTTGCGGAACTTATCATACTGCCCACTCCTCTCCACTGGAGCTGGCACCGACACCTGTGACCCTTGGCCCATGGCATAAGTGAAAGCCTGGGCAAAGGCTTGAAAGAACTGTGGATCCATTTGAGGCATCGGAGGAGGCGGTGGAGGCACCTCATGCTACATATTAGGTGCCTCAGAATCTGGAGCAGAATGTGTCCCCGCATCTTGTGGGACATATGATTCATCCATGCTCCCTTGGCAAGAGCCAGATCGAGTCAGAGCTCCTCCAGTCCTTTTTTGAGGCGGCATTTCACTCCTTTAATTTAAAACCATTGAAAATCTTTAGTTCATGCAAAACAGTTTCAAATCATGTAAAACAATTCAAAACAATGCAAGTTGTTCATTTAAAACAATGTATGTGGTTTATGTAAAATAATGCATGCTCACTTCATACTTGAAAACTACCCACCTAGTTGCCTAGAAGATCACTAAACCTAGTCGCTCTGATACCACAACATGTTGGACCCCGATTCCGGAGCCCAACATCTGGAGTCATAAACTTGTGCTTATTACCCTGTAGGGTCATTAACCATCCTTCACAAGAGTGGTGTCCAGTCAATTATCAAAAACCCAACTTGACTTCTTAAAGAAATTGTAGCTCTAAGTCTCTAGTTTGATTTGAAATAAGAATCATCTCAATTGGATCTCTATAGCTCAAGACATACTTAAAAAGGCCTATGTGTGTTCGTACCCTAATCATGCCCTCCCAACCGACCTCTCACTTACCCTAATGCAAACTTTCTAAACACAACTCCAAAAGAAACCATTTTTCATGGAGAGATAGATACATGAGTTAGAAATCAAATGCTTCAAGAATCACTTCATTTGGAGGTCGGATGAGGAAGTTATACCCAAAAGAATAGAACATGTTTATACCCTCAATCGATTTGTACCTATCTTGGCACGATTGCCATAACTTTCAATCTAGATGTTGGATTGAGTTCGTTTTTAGACCATTTGAAAGATGACTTCTAGATCTACAACTTTCATGAAGACCACAAAGTGAGATTCGGCCTCCAAAAGTGTCAAAAATTGCCATTTCCTTAAGTTGTCCCGTGGATGTCCGTTTAACAGACATGTATAGGGTTTAAGAGCCCATTTGGCCCGAGAAGGTCTGTTTAACGGACATCCATGTTCGTTAAATGGACATTGACTGGCTTGGGGGTGTTTTTACACCCGAGAAGGTCCGTTAACGGACCTAATGTCCGTCTAACGGACATAGGGGTTTCCCAAACCCCTCCAAAGCCCCTCCAATGCTTCCTACATACAATCTAACTTCATTTTCACTCAATATCTCCCCAAAATCAACTCTTCTAGTGCCAAATCACTTCATAACAACCCAAACGCCAAATTTATCTTACAAATTCTCAATTCCCAACTCATTTGGTTCATCAAAACTATAATTTTCTATCGTTCATCATAGCTGTCCCATACAAGATTCCTATGCAACATCATAATTTATAACAGTCATATCTTTCCATTCCGATATCCAAAAATTACAAACTTTATATTGTTGGAAAGCTAGAAAGATCTTCTACAACTTCGAAGAAGACAATTTTTATCAATTCTACCTAGATAATTCTAGAATTTTCCTTGCATTCAGAACATAATCCTACCTTTATGAAAATTTGAAAATAGCAATGTAAAGATTTGAAAAGCCATAAACAACCATAATGCATATGTATTTCATTTGCA
>JANZXV010355721.1:0-11187 GCA_027576455.1 Erythroxylum roigii
ACAAGCATTCATAAAGTAATAAGTGAACAAAGGGATAACAAAACATATTTATGAGATACACAAATGTAAATATACTATTACTATACATTTATTGATGCTACTAAAATGTTCTCTCTTTTTCTTTTCTTTTGTTTTTCTCTCTTTTTTCAAAACAATTGAAGAAACGATGAACAAAATAGTAACTAAATGCAATGTGATACAAGAGTAGAAGTATCACTCAACTCAGCTCTGAAAAAATTTAGCAAAAATCTCAAACTAATGCATCAATTAATACTCTACTAAGCTTGTGAATGGGTAGGCTAATGGGTTTCGGGTCTTAAAATGTGGGTTATTTTTAAGAAATAAAAGGGTTAAGGCTCAGCGGGGTAGCAAGGGATAATAAAAGGTAGGTCATTTAAGTCAAATGTTAACATAAAAAGGGCCTTAATCATCTCTATTAAGCATGCATCCGGCAGACTTAAACTGATTCAACACAAGTTCTGAAGGTAATAACCTACGGAAGCATCACAAAAAGAAGACTATAGATGGAGTTGTATAGGCTCAATCCTCGCATTGACTCAAATGAAAATTCATTATGTGTCTCTACACTACCTCATTGCTCAAGTGTCAAATTCTGAGTAAACTTATGCAACCAACTTCTTTTCATCACTTGACATGGTTTACTCTCTACTCAAGTAGCCTAATCTAAGTTTAAGCATGCATTCAATCTCATTCCAACTAGCATGACCGAATCTCATGGCAAAACAAATCAAAATGATTCAAGTGTGGTTCCATTGCTAACATAAAATAACATAAAACAATAACCTAATATGCCTAAAACATGCATCCTAGTTAACAAAATGCAAACATTGACTAAGACAAACTAAAACAATGCAATCTATAAAGCAAATGTCACCTCCCCAAACTTGGACAACATATTGTCCTTAATGTGACAAGGCAACCACAGAAGGAAACTAAAACACAAAACACAACAACAAACAAACAAGCAAGTAAAACAACTAACAAGGTAAATAAAATAATGTAAAAAGTAAAGGGTAAGAGAGCTTCATGGAGATTGTGGTGATGAAGGCGTAAGGGAAGGGACTTCAATATTCTTCATACTGATGAAATTGAGGAATTTCTTTTTCATGTACCGCAGCTCCTTATGCACTTCTTTCATCTAGGTTTCGATCTCATTAATTTGCAGTGTCATTTATTGTTGGGTTTCGGCCATTTGGTTGAGGATTTGCTGGAACTTATCAACATCTGCTGCTACTATTGGTTCGTCTTTAACTGCTTCTTTTTAGGGCTCTAGGGCCTAAGAGGAGGTTGGTTGAGAAGTGGTTGTATCCTTGCCCTTCCTGTTCTTAATAGTAATGTACATTTGAGGATTTTGGAGCTCCATAGAATGAGACTTCAAAATTTCAGAGCGTCTCAAATAAGGTATATCAAACATAGCAGGTCTAGTTATACGTACACCAACCACATCAAGATTGTAGTGCAAAGTCAAAGCAATACCAATGTAAGCCATGCCAAAATATGAACTTTTCTTAGTGATAGAACCCACAATAGATCGAAAAATGCGATAACAGGTATTCACTTTAATGTTATGATCTGTGCACCAAAGAAAGAAAAGTTCCTTAGCTGAACATTTATTGCTTTCAGTTTTGTTAAAAACAATTAGGCACATAAACTTGTGAAGAAGTAAATGCTCGGTGCTACGAATCAAAGTATTGGGTGCATTCTTGGAGTCAAAAGTGTTTTTACCCGTAAGGATCTTCCAATAATCATACACATTAAAATCATCTTGGCATCCAAAACTTTGGTGTTAGAAAATTTAAAGAGCGCACGAATGACAGTATCTAGCCTATATGCTTGGCCACCTATCCTAAACCATAATGTGTCCATTTTAGTATTGTAGTGCACAGTGGTGAAAAATTTTATAATCATCATAGGGTATGTCGATACATCACAATGAATTAAACAACCCCAACCAATATTTGTAGCTAATCTTTCAATGTTACACCTTAGTCCTAAAGTTTCTAACAAGTTAAAATCAAAGTACCTAGGAGGCAATAACTCTCTATCCTTAAAATACCGGAATCTCATACCTTCTTCTGAAAAATGAGGAAGGGGCGTGAAAAGTGGCCACCATGTCACATTTACTTTCTTCAGAGACTTGGAGGCATAGTTGGTCAACTGGTTTACAGGCTAGAAGCTTCCTTAAAGCCATTTAAGGAGAAAAACCTGCAATAAGAGTCAAGAGAGAGATTAGCATATTTTTGAGAGATAGAGAGAGGAAAACTTACCAAATCCTTAGATTCTTGAGTAGGCAATGTGAAATAAGTGTTAAGGGAGTGAATAATGGAAAAAGTGGAAAAAACACCAAGATTTGGGGGAAAGATGAAGGATTTGGGAGGTTTGGGTGAGTGGTGTCGGTTTTAGAGTGAGATAATGTGAGAATATGAAGAAAGAAGAAAGAAGGAGAGATTTTTAAAATCCTTCAGCTGGGGATCCCACGATCGTGGGTTAAGGCTCTAGAAAGTTTCTAAAGAGCCTTCACACATTTGTGGGAAACATACCCATTCCAAGGATCATGGGTACTGTATAGACACCCAATCTTGATTTTCCAACCTTTTTAGCCCTCTTCCAAGCTTAGCAGGGGTTCCCAACATTCAAGCAACTTGCAAACACATTAAAATCACCCAACCAACAAGAAATTTGAAGAGAAAACAAGTTAAACAAAACCCAAGTAAACACCAAGAAATCATAGCAAATTCAAACCAAACATAATCAAAACCAAAAAAATCAAACAAAGAAGTAAACAATGACAAGCAAAAGAAAGGTAAACATGCTAAGTTAAGGTCATTAGCTTGACCATTCCATATGCATTCATGAAAGGGTGGAAGAAAGGAAAGAGGTGACTTCCCTTTTTTGTAAGTATGACCCTCCATAGTATGGCTTGCATTTATGCCCATTGACCTTAAATGCTTCACCCTTATCATTTTCCAACTTCATTTTGACTTAAGCTTTCTAGGAAATAACCGAAGTCGTGAATTGAATAAAAACACCAAGTCCCCACTAAATCCTTCTTTTTAACTCACATGATGTCACTTTTTTGCTCTTTCTTTGTACAACTTAGTATTTTTTTCGTAAATCAATAATTTGATAAATCAAGAAAAGAAAGGTTATGTACAGAACTTGAGATTGCCCATGGTGCAAATCTCATGACAAAACTAAAACCAAAAAGACATACCTAACCAAAGCATTCCGGAGGAAACTCTAAACTGTTTCTAAGAAAAATACAGGTATGACATGAGAACTTTATCTATACAAGAGCATATCACAATATACAACCTTTTTCTATCTCCCATCCAAGATTACTAGGAGAGTTCTGGAAGGGTACAACATTTACCTGATACACACACATATACCAACTAAACTCGTTGAGCAGTTCATCATCCAAGAACACCGATATATCATGATAAAATTTCATAGACTGAAGCTTCTTCACTGAACTCACCTCTTCTGCTAGAAGAAGGGTCTCCATTGCAGACGGAGTAAATCTTTCCCCCTGCTGCTTGCTCACATTCTGAACCACTGTTATATACTAACATAACCTCTCACCTAAGACTTCGTGGATAAACCCAAAAGGGTAATATCCTCTCCTGATAGATGGGGACTCCATTGCCATAATATACTGAGGAGGGATAAGAGGCTATGATCTCCTCTTTTTACCTCCAATTTTTGAGGCCTGAAGTCAAACCTACAAAGATATTACAATAGAGAAAACAAAACACACCAACAATTACCTTCCCTCGGTGTTTGAGCTGAGTTGTTCCATAACTTGGAAGATCACTCTAGTGTTAATGCTCCCAACTTCTAAGATTTTATCTTTGAAGATTCGGTGATTTCTTTCGGACCAAAGGTTATTCACAATAACATAAAGGAGAATCATAAAAATGTTGACTTTAATGTTTCTTTAGTTTAGAGGCTGGTTGAACCAATTTAGAACAGATTGAAGGTTTGTTAAGTTAGGCAAGTGGATCTAAAAGTGGTTTAGACAGTGTATCCACACTGTTTTTGAGTATGAGCATTCAAAGAACAAATGGTCAATAGACTCATTATTGAAGGAACACCAAGAGCAGTGATTTGGGACGTAAGAGTCAAGGAGTTTATCCTTTGTTTGTAGCTTATTAAGAAAGGCTAACCACAGGATGAAGGAATACCTTAGGGTAGTTCTTTTATGCCATACTAATTTATGCCAAGGAACACACTGATTAGGAGGTCTTATAGTAGTGTAGGCCGAAGCATTTGTGTATGCTTTTGAGGTGTTAGCTAGCCATTCCAATTTGTCTAGTCGAGAACATTCTGGTTGGTACCGTAGAGGCTTTAGGGTTCATATGGTCTCAAATGTGGCCTCTTGCTAGCTCCACCCATTATTTTTGATAACATCGGTAACTTTTGCATTCATAGGAAATTCCAAACCATTAATTACTTTTGGAGATGAGAGATCCTTCATGATACATCTAGGATGCTAAGGATCCTGCCATAAGAAAGTAGAAATCCCATTTCCTATCTTAAATTTGAATTGGTTCCCAATGAGGCCCCTAACATGTAAAAGCTTTCTCCAACTTCACGAACTATTATTAGTAGGTTGGGCACTCCAGAAAATTTTTCTTCTAAGAATAATGGTATGCACCTACTTAACCCACAAAGCTTCATTATCATTAAAAAGAACCCCGATTCTTTTCCTATAAGAACATTATTCCACGTAGGTAAATGTTTAATGCCTAATCCTGGTTTACATAGGTCATTCCATTAACCTTTGCATAAGCATTTGACACAACCTTCCTAGACCACAAGAAATTCCTTAGTTTTGTCTCTATTTCTTTAATAATGGAGAAAGGAAGAATGAAGTGACTAGATCAATACACTTGAAAAGTTGAGAGGACAGAAATAACCAATTTTAATCTACCAGCATAGGAAAGAGTTTTATGGGTCTATTTGTTTACTCTGGCATCAATTTTATCCAACAAAGACTTGCTATCTCTCCTAGACAAATGATCTATTAAAAGAGGTACCCCGATAGGCTTCACAAGTATACGGGTTTAGTTTAAGCAATCAAGTATTGATCCACAAGGACTAGGTTAAAGTACTAAATTTATACCTTCTAAATTTGCTAAGCAAATGAATATGAAAATTCATTTGAAAGGGAAATATCAATACACGATTAACAGAATTTAACTTAATATTCTAGGAATTTATTCCAACAAAGAATTCATGCCACCCTTATGAGATAAAATATTGATCTAAGTACATTAATCCACTCTTATCAATTAATTCTTTCGAAGTAATTGGCGTGTTGATTCCAATTTTTAAAATAGTTTCCTAGACTAAATCGAATCCAACCCAATGAACATAACGGTTAATCTCAAATACTCTTAATGAAGAATTCTATTTCTAAATGTTCTTTCAATTAAGTCTAATATAGTAATTCAGACATTAAATATCACTTTTCAGTACTTAGTTTAACATCTATCAACATTCAATAAGAAACCCTAGATTAGATAGATCAAATCTTCATTAGATCAAAATACTATACTAAAATCAAGAAAAATTTGATTTTAAAAGTAAAGGCATAAGGTTTAATACATAAATCCAAGTTGAAACAAACATCCTGGAATAAGAAAATTTACAGAGTCATGACTGAATTCAACTAAAGAGTAAAGTCATAAACATGAACATCCAAGACAAATAACAAGTAAAAGAGGAGGAGAAAGAATTCCAGTTGTTTTTGAATCTTGATTTCTCAATCTTCAAGTCTCCCCTTACGATTTCTCTGTTCTTTTCCTTTCTCTTCTCTCGTTTTCTCTTCAGAATCCACACAGAATTTCTCCTCTTTTCCCCCACCTTTATTTGTTTCCGTTAACTGCCTTTTTAACCACTAAAAATCATCAAAACTGTTGTACATGAGCTTTGTCACAATAGACAGTCAGACCGTGTTCTTCTCGGGTCTGGTTGCCTTTTCACTATTGGCAGACACAGTTAGTGTTAATTTACATGGCCTGACTGTGTAATCCTTTGGTCTTCATTTTTCTCCCAAAACATTTGCAAACACCGAAAACAAAGCAGCAATGCCAAATTCACAAAAACTAAATGTAGTTTAACATCATTCAATACAAAAATAATGACAAAACAGAGCTAAAATATATCAAGAATATCGACTTATCAAACTCCCCTATGCTAGAATTTTGCTTGTCCTCAAGCAAATCAAACTTAAATGCAAATTAAAGGGGAAAAATAGGTCAAATGTCATAAAGTTAAGATCACAAGATCAAGCAAAATAATTCGTTGCATCTCAACTTAATCAAATACTCGCTCCAAGTAATAGTTCATCACTCACTATCTATACTAAGCTTAGCTCAAAGATTCGATAGACCTTAATCACAATAGACATTCATTAGCATCTTAAAATCAATCGGGACTCAAAGAAGTGAAAGCAAACATTTCAAAAACAAATTAGGATCATCCCCCTATCGTCCTCTCCGTCTCAAAGGAGTGCTTGGTGACAAATTTATTAATTAATATTATTATTCCCCAGTAATACAAGCCTCAAAGGGGTACCTCATTCGGTATTTCTTTAGTAGCTTGCATCTCAATGGGGTAACTAGAGACCAAATAACCCCCTCACTTGTTTTGAGTCATTTAACAACCCAAAAAGGGACTTAACTCTCCCAATTGCTAGTTGCTTCGTAAGTAAGCCACTTAAGGAGCACGAATGCCATGTCATTCATTGCAGCTAAAATTGGTATGCGAAAAGTGTGTGATTTTACATAATTTGTATCGGCCCAAAAAGGAGAAATTCCTCCCAATACTAGCAACTCCATATGTTTAAGAATTTAAGGTAAGATGCACCGTCTCACCAACTTTAGATAGTATTGGTACTCACACGGGTCACCTAAGAATATTTAGCTTTTTTTTTAGATAGAATTTATTGATTTTTTTAAAACTAAGCCATTCAAGCAATTCTCCAATAATAAAATAGAAACAAGAACGGGGTCCCCAAGAAAGATAAATTAATTAGTCCTTCTCGACTTAAAAAGCTAAGCCTAGTTATGAACGGGCTTCCACCTCTACTACGGAGTTAATAGTTGACAAAGATGAGTGCTAGTTGAAAGCGTAATAACAAACCACCCAAATGCTCTAAAAGAACTAAATAAAATAGCAAACAAACAATGAAATAAAACAGAGGTAGTTATTTGCGAATAAACACACAAATGCATAATGAAATAAACTATCATGCTCCAGAAGAAAATAAATAAATACAAAGTGACAACAACCGAACAAAAAAAATGAAAATATTTACAAAAATACAAAACAAACATTGCAAAACACAAAGTGACCCTCCCCTACTTGAAATAGGCATTGTCCCCAATGGAAGAGTAGGTGGGAAAAAAAGAATCACTGAGAAGATGAGGGGTGTGGGTTTCCTAGAGAGGAATACCTCTCACGCCATAAGTTGAAAGCGGTTGTCATATCTTGAATTTGAACATTATGAGACTCAACCATTTGTTGCAAAGTTGTGTGATTGGCACTAAGAGTAGAAAGGGTATCTCCTAAATGATGAAGATAACAACCTTGATCAGTTACTAAGGTACAGAGACTTGCTTGTTCGGTTTGGATGGAGGTGAGCGTGGATTAGAAAGCGCTAAAATCAAATGTGGAAGGAGCTGGTTGGAATGAAGAGGAGGGTATTGAAATAGGCTGGGTAGGAGGTGGGGCATCATTTAATGGATCTGGAGTGGTGTGATCTAACAAGCGCATCCAATCAATGTTTGAGGGATCATGAAGAGTGGTTCGAGCTGGATATGTCAAACAGAAGTTGACATTATTAGAGTAGACCAAACAACGTTGTCGCCTTAACGATTTATAAATTTGTATATGTTCCAGAGTTGGGTAATCTAGTTGCTCAGATCCTTGAACAAGAAATTCCCTTTTTTTAAGGGGATTGAAGCTAAAGATAATGAAATAGGGGTGATCAAACCACTTATAAGAATTTCCCCACTAATTTGAGTAGCGACACGCTAAAATTGGGAAGCCAAGTAAGAACCTACATCAACAGCTTCACCAAGGTATATAGCATACAAGAAATACAATTCAGAGGTTCACTATCACCTCTAGCGAAAATCCAACAAGATAAAATGCGGTGAGCATAACGAAAGCAGGGATTTTTTATGCAAGTGGCTTTAGAAGAGCTAGGATTATAGGATGGACCATCAGCAATGTGAGACCAAAAACAAAATCAATCAAAGTTAGGGGGAACCCTACGATGAATTATGTCTAAGTCGATAGGAATGGAGTAAATAGCATTGAATTCATCCAAGGTTAAGGTGTGTCTTCTCCCTAGAAGTTGAAAGGAAATCTTACATACTTGACAATCACGCCCTTGAGTAACCTCAATAGAAATTGTACTAAAAAATTCTAAAGTTATGTTCGAATACGTGGAGCACCTAACATCTAGAAAATTTCTCAAACCAGTATCCCCAAACAATCTATATATATCATCTAGTAAGTTCAAGGTACTCAAAGTTTCCTCATCATAATGCCTAGTTGCAGCAAGAGGTCTATCTTTCAGTTTTTCATATCAAGCACAATCATCATTATCAAGTAAACCAAAGGGAATGGATTTACCTCGTTGAGGTGGTGGTTAAGATGATTGATGGCAGCTCGAGCTTAACCCTCCAAGTGGGATTCGACTCCTCTTAGGTCCCATTGTTAAAGTGTGTGCTGGTGAGAATGAGTGAAAATGAAAATGGAAGAGGAATGGGGAGATGGTGATAATAAAGATGAGAGTAAATAGGGTGTGTGAGTGGGATATTATGGTTGGAGTTGAGAGTGAAGAGGGTAGATTGGAGTGAAGAGGGAAGAGAGGGTGTTTTGAACGAAAAGGGGCGTTCAGGTGCGCCACACTAGTGGACCGTGTAAGTCATGGTGGGAATTGAAAGAGTTCAACATGGATAGTGTGGATGGACATGATGAGACCGTGAATCTTTCTATTACAGAATAATTCTCACCTGGTTCAGAATACGGGTGATGTGAATTCACACGGTTGGACCATGTAATCTAATTTAATTTGTTTAAAAAAAACAATACGTGTACAAACTTGAAATAAACAAATCAAAGGTGAAAGAAATTATGTAAATAACTACATATAAACAAAGCTTGTTGAATGCTTTGAGGAAACCATTGAATTGTATTAGTTTCATTGGGGTTCTAAAAGTGCCAAGGTTGTTGTGGCACCTAATGGATGTCCTGCAAAATAAGGTTTTAGGTGTTGGCCATTAACCTTAAAGGATCCTGAAACATCACTCTAAACCTCGACCGTGTCATCTGGAAATACTTGTAGAACTCGAAACGGACTAGACCATCTTGACATAAGTTTACCTAGAAAAAGACGAAGACGAGGGTTAAATAACAAAACTAAATCACCTTCTTCGAACTGTTTCCTGGTAATATGTTTATCATGCCATAGCTTGGTATTTTCCTTGTACAAGAGAGAACTCTCATAAGCTTCTAATCTCAAAATGTCCAACTCATTCAATTGCATTGCTCTCTTTTCACCAGCAAATTTCATGTCGAAGTTTAATATTTTGATAGCCTAATATGCTTTATGTTCTAACTCAACGAGTAAATGACATGATTTGTTGAACACAATCCTATAGGGTGTTGTACTCAAAGGTATTTTAAAGCCTATACAGTAAGCCCAAACAGCATCATCAAGCTTTAAAGAGCAGTCCTTCCTTGACTTATCAACTGTCTTTGCTAAAATACCCTTTATTTCCCTATTAGACACTTCAACCTGCCCACTTTTTTAAGGATGATATGGTGTAGCAACCCTGTCAAAGCCACCATATTTTTGCAAAAAGAGTCTCAAGGGGCTTATTACAAAAGTAAGAACCATTGTCACTCAAAAGGGCTCTTGGAATTTTTAAACGAGGGAATATATGCTTCTTCAAGAATTTGATTGCCACCTTGGCATCATTCGTGGAAGTCGCAATTGCCTCTACCCATTTTGAAGCATAATCCACTACCATTAAAATGTAGAAGTTGTTATACGAATTAGGAAAAGGACCCATAAAGTCAATTCCCCAAACATAAAAAATTCAACCTTCAAAATTCCAGTTTATGGCATCTCAGCTCTTTCTGACATGGTTCTTAACCGCTGGCAATTATCACATGTAGCCACATATTGCTTCACATCTCTAAACAAAGTAGGCTAGACGAAACTTGCTTAGAGAACCTTGGAGGTTGTCTTATCTGGACCAAAATGACCCCCATAAACTGTCGAATGGCAGTGGCGAAGAACTCTTTGGACTTCATCTTCAGGCAAACACCGTCTAAAAATACCATCACCACAATATTTATACAGTAATAGCTCTTCCCACACATGGTTTTAGCATCAGAGATGAGTTTCTTCTTCTATTGATAAGTAATCTCTGGTGGGAACACTCCACAAACGATGTAATTAACCAAGTCTGCATACCATGGTGTTGCAAGAGATGATATAGCTAATAGTTGTTCTCCCGGAATGGAATCATCAGTTGGACAATTTTTATGGGGAACAGTAATCCTAGAATGGTGATCAGCTACCACATTCTCAGTACGATCTTTATTCTTGATTTCCAAATCAAGTTCTTGCAATAATAAGACCCATCGGATAAGACGTGCTTTAGAGTCCTTCTTTTTTAACAAATGTTGTATAGCTGCGTAATCTGTAAAGACGACAACTTTAGAATTAATTAGGTAAGACCTAAACTTTTCAAGAGAAAAAATGACTGCTAGAAATTCCTTTTCTGTGGTGGCGTAATTGATTTGAGCCTTTTCTAAAGTATGACTAGCGTAGTAGATGGCATAAGGCTTGTTGTCTTTTCTTTGTCCCAAAACAGCTCCCAAAGCAGGATCACTTACATCGCATATCACTTCAAATGGAAGATTCAAATCAGGTGCTTGCATAATCGAAGCTGTAACTAAAGCGTCTTTCAACCTATAATATGTAAGTGTAAGTCGACTTGTACCCTTGTATAACTCGACTTATGCTTGCACAGTTCTGATAAGTCGACTTGTACATTAGTGTAACTCGACTTATGTGTGTACAGAACGGTAAGATTGTTAGAGTAGTGCCCTAAAGGCAATCCCCTTTAGCGC
>JANZXV010355904.1:0-11169 GCA_027576455.1 Erythroxylum roigii
GAGGTGGGGAAAAAGGAGGGAGTGTTTGACGTTGTTGGAGAGGACGCATTGGCGGAGGGCGGATACGATGGCATGGGTGAGGTTAACAGGACGGCCGACCATGAGCAAGTAGATGTACAGGGCCTACTCCTTGGGGATCATGGCCAGGTGGAGGGTGGGGAGGATATTGTTGCTTATAAAATGCAACCAAGGACGGGCTTTTGGAAGAAGGTCGGAACGACGAATATAACGCTGAGCGCCCCTGGGTTGATGCCATTGAATACCCGCAGGGTAGAGAGTACGAATAACATCGTCCCAAGGGTACTCATAGATAAGTTCGGAATAGTGGCAACGGGGGATGATAAGGAGGTGGTAGTGCTCAGGGATAGCCACGGAGGTGAATGGACGATAGACGGTTACACCTCAAAAATCGATGCCAAAGGAAGAGGAGTAGCGAGCATGAGTGTAAAAATGGCGAACAAAAGTAAGGTTGTCAGCAGTCCGGGGTTGGGCTAGGTGCAGCAACTGGAGCTGGAATAGTTGACGCACGAAAGGGTTGGTGGCAGGAGTGAGAGGGAATGGCTTCTCCTTGAGTATGGCCTGGGTGTCAGTTTTGGCAGCCAGGGCAGCATACTCCGGAGTAACCGGAACAGAAGAAGAAGGGTTGGACGAGTGATGGCGATGGGAAGAGGTTGAAGTTTGAGAAGGAGAGTGGGCTGAGAAAACGCCCAAGGAGGAAAGTGAATGGGAATGGTCAGAGGAATGTTCGTCCAACGAGTCAGAGGAGGAAGAGAGAGCAGGTCGCTCAATTGGAGTCACATTCTTAGTACGAGGCATGATTCCCGCACACACAAGGGGTTAGAAACAAGAAAACTTAACAAGGGAAGGAACACAGAATCAGCCACCTCGTCACGACTAATGTATAGTAGGCACGACGAGTCAAGGTCCTCGTCCATTCATCGCGACGGATAAGCATTTGTTGCGACGAAGGAGAGTCCTCTTCCATTCGTTGCGACGTATGGAGACATACGTTGCGACGAAGGGGGCTTAAGCGTTTGTCGCGACGAACAGCGATTCTGCAGATACGTGCGACGAGCGATACTCATCGCAACCCTAACTCTAAACCTAAACGATAATGAGAACGACAATGGACGAAAACGAAGGAGAAGGAATGCTTACCGAAGTTGACGGCAGCAGAGGGAGGAAGACGAAGGTAGAGGAGCACAAACGGAGGTCGGCAATGGGGAGAGACAGCGATGAGCGTTGACGGCGAAGAGGGAGAGGGAGAAAATGAGGAAGAAGACGAAGAAATAGGGAGGCAGGAGACGAAAAGACGCGAGGGGGGAAATGACGAAAAGGGACATCGGACAAAAGAGAAAACCAACGGTCCATAGGGGAAAAACTGGGATTGTTCGTCGCGACGAGACAAGTCATTAGTCGAGACGAATAAGGCAAATCAGGTCAAGGAATGTCGCGACGAAGGATGCTTCATCGCGACGAACAGCCCAAATAGAACGCAAATTCTAAGGATCCTAAGCAAATTGCACAAACAATCAATCAATCAATTCACATATTACCCATTCTCTTCAATCTATGTCATGCTTCATCAAACTAGGAAAATGCAGAGCTACAAAAGGGAGTAATTTATTAAAACATAAATAGAAATCCTACCTAACTACATCTAATCCTACTGGCTAGGTTTCTCCCCCCACACTTAATCAGCCATTGAAAGGACAAGTGAAGGAAATGTTGCTTGAATGATAAACAATCAAGGGTCAAAATTCTAATTTCTGAACGATTTGACGAAAGAGCTAAAATTGATTGGACAGCTGCCAAGCAATCCGACTACACAATTACCTTATCAAGCTATTGGTCTTTTAGCCAAAATAAAGCTTCCCTTATAAACATAATTTCAGCCAGAACTGGGTCAAAAGCATGCGCTAATTCTTTGTAGAAAAGGGAAGAGCCTGACTCTTTCACCATATATCTAATCAAGGTGTTTTGACCAGCGAAATCTATGAACATAAAAAGCATGACTGAAGAAAAGTCTACGCAAATGATTATGTATGGGTAGAAAAGGTAGAGAAAAAGAAAAAACAAACTTGTAAGGTTAAGCAATCTTTATAAGCAAAGCTGGTCTCTCAATGCTCAAGAAAAGAAACAAACCACGATGTGGAATCTGATGAGCAATTTCATCATAAGTTTCTTCATCCCTGCATTCGATGTACTTGGTATTCGTCGTTTGATGGTGTTTTGCTTTGTAAGTTGAGAAAAACTATAGCAATTTTGTTTAATATCAATATCAATATCAACCATCTCCAAGCCTTTGAAAACTTTCAGTCTGAAACATGATGCATGTTGAAGAATTATAAGCCGTTTTTGAAACGTAGCATATTCCATTCCATATGGCAAAGTACTTTGCAGTTTGCACACATTCACACACATATCTATATACAGTACACACGTTAATTCAAAGTTTTGGCCTTGTCATGAGATAAGAAGTTATGCATGGGAAAATGGGGGTTTAAAGAGAAAAGATGCATATGATCATACAAAGAAAAAAGTTCCTTCAGTTTTATGGGAATCATTATTGGATCTAATCGTCCCTTATCTTCTATCAAACATTGGGAAAAGCCACGCTAGAGAAAATTTGGAGAATGGAAAATTGCAGAAGAACTTTTGTTGTTTGCGAACCACAGCTAATAACAAGATTAAGCTTAGCAAGAAAGCATAGATGAAGAGGTGATTATGGCTTCCTAAGAATGTTTTGGGCTTAGACATTGATCAGCTCGTGAAGATCTGACAGATAAAGGGTAGGAAACAAAGCTGATTATGGGTATTGGTTGCATGAATATGGGAAAACCCTAGTTTGCCATGTTTGAATGTACCCGTTCAGTTTGCATATAAAGGACATGTTAGTGTAGGTTGGTAGAAAAAGTTGAAATCTTTCCGAAACATTCCGATCGGGAACTTCTGACCTGCGCGATTACTGCTTGTCTGAAAAACAATATGAAAGCTTTTGATTGCATGCCATAAATATGTTTGGAGAGCAATTAATACCCTTCTGCCAACAGTTTCCAACAAGAATTAAAGCTATCAGAATTCTGAAACATGTCTACTGATAAGAATATCATTCACACACACACACACACACAGAAAAAAAGCTATATCTGAAAATATCTTTTTCAAACCAAAAACAAAAGACATCCCACATACGTACGACCATCATATGTTGTTGTTGATGCGTGGGGAAACCATCTAACAACTAAATACGACTTAATTAACGAACCTCGCAAGCAAATATATTAAATGCAAACAAGTAATATATGTAGTAATTAAAGCGATGGAAAATGAGAGAAAAAACACCGCCACCAAGAAAACTTTCTACTTATTAATCTTCATCTTCTGGATTTGCTTAATCTAGCAAATGATCGGACCGAAACGCTTGATTCCCCTAATAGTTGTTTTGGATCCTTTGGGAGACAGACCCTTCAATCCATTATCATCACTGGCAAAAAGGGGGTTTCATATGACAACGAACTTGGTTGCACCCTTCTTCATGTGTAGTAACCCTGATTTTATCTTCTCCTTCTTCTTGTTCTAGTGGGTTTTCCTGTGTCGATATTGGGTTGTGGGATTTGTGAATACTAAAAAGAGAGAGGAAGATAATGAAGGAGGTGGCGAGGATGTAATGATGAAGAATCAGTGATAAGAACATGGAGGATGAGGAAGAAGAGAGCATGATGATTGCTGTTGGTGTGTTGCTGTTAAAAGGTAGAAGAAAAATCCAAAGTATTGCCTGCCAACTCTCTCTCTTACTAGCTATAGAGCCTTTAGAGAGTGGGAGATGGAGACAATAGAGACGTAGAGATAAGCCAGCCAGGCTCCTCTCTCTATCTCTCTCCGTCTCTTTCTCTTCCTCTCTATGTGTTGTATGTGGCTTATGTGGAGAATTATCACAAAAATCATCATAGTGCTAGCTTTTTCATATCTCAGGCTCTCTCCTATTCTGTTTCTGCTCTCCAAGAAAAAGGATTGGACCCATTTGTTTTTAATCCTTGTTGGGAAGAGCCTCTCAGGTTGTATCACTTATTCTTTGCTCTTGTTCAATCGCACAAACAACCAAACCAAGTTGCCATTGTCACCCCTAGTACATGTTCATCCACATAACGCGTCAAATCATAAGATAGATAGACCAACATCGCATAAATACAACAGGAGAATTTTCGTTAGTAGAAAAAATCTTTTGACTTGAATCTTATAACAAGGGGTAAAAGTGATGAATTGCGGGTTGGACGAACTTTCACAATGTAGGTGTAGTACAGGCGTGCAGGGATTGACTAGTAGACCAAAGTCTCCAAATTTTAAGTTTCAATAGTATTTTATTCTACACAGTAAAAAGGCTGTTTACGACTGCTTGCTGAGAATATGAACATGCTAACTATAAGCTTTATTGGGTTTAGTTAAAGGTGTAGGAATTTGGCAGGCCAAATGTGTGTGTATATATATATATATATATCTAGAGTGAGGACAGCGGACAGAGCCTGCAAAAGCATTTCCTCCTAAACTACGCTTACTACAAGAGCAAAAATAGTTGTTGCTGTTCCTCAAATGCAACGATCTTTCTGTCAAAAGAGAATTTTTATTTTGGAAGATCTAAGGATTACAGCCAAGCATAAGATTCCCATATAAGCATATTTTGAAATTGTGTCACTTCATCAACTCGCAACTGATTGTAAGATCTAGGTGGTAGATACTCCCCTACTCTTGATGTTCATGCATATCTTATTCTATTCTCCTAATATTCCTCATCTATATGCGTAATGGTTTTCTACAGCTTTCATGCCTACAACATTCCCTCTGGCCACCTATTTCTGCGGCCGAAATTGTAAAATTCCCCCCGAAAAAAGTGTCAAAAGATTACGTTAGTTGCTTTAGTTTGGGTCTTCACCCTAACCCTAACCTATGATTGTGCTTTGGAATTGAACTCCTAAATTAAGGTGAGTGAAACTACAGGAAACTCAAGCCTCATGTAGCTACAAGTCTTTGGTTTTCTACTTTTATCATACACTCTACTCATCAAAAGGTCCCCCTGGAAATGTTTTCCCCCTTCAATTGACCTTATTGGTCTAAAAGGGTCAAGAGGTGAGAAGCCCTAAATTTTGGAATTAAGGGTATATGCACTTTTGGTCCATAATAATTGATAATAAGATGAGACAACACTGGCTGTGATTAGGGCAAGGAAATGACCCTTGAACCTTTCTCCAAAAGGCCAACATCACTTTAGGTTTGACCCTGACAAAGTCACCCACTCGAGCCAGCCTTTTTACTCCTCCCACTTTCTCCATTACAGAAGAGAAGAAACTTTGTGGCAAACCAAGCAAGTTTGGATGGAAAAGCATATATCAAGCTTTAGAGAAAAGTGACGAAAATTTTTCCTGAGAGATTCAAATCCTTTTAGCACCCAAGAAAACAAAACCCCACCAAACATGAAAAAGTTCACAGTTTGCATGTCTCCTAGTCTTTATCAATGCTTGCTATAAAGCATCCATAAACTACTGGCACCCATATGTTGTTTTCCACTCTCTGTCTTTTGAAATTTCTCGCTATTAATCCATCACACTATCGCTGTGCTTCCACCAAAAAGGAGTAATATAAGCCCAATCTTTCTAAATATGATGCTGTGGAAGGGATGCCAAGAAATAGGTTGAGTAAAAAAGTTGACATCTTGTGAATGATGGTACTTGGTAGCGCAATGGACGCATACATTTCATATCAAATCAAGCATAAGTGTATAGTATTGAAGCTGCAGCTTGGACCCACAACCCTTCTTTCTCCTTTCTGCGATTCCACTGGGGCAGTAGGTGGTGTGGCTCCTATGACAAAACAGTGAAAGTTCTTTATTTTATTCCAAGGTACTGTCCCTTGTTTGGTTCCAAATATTCTCCTCATCATCATTACAACTAGAAAGTAGTTGACACCTCCCCAGGTCCTAACTAATGAAAGTTTTTTAATGAATACACACATGGAGCCTGTCGATGTTAAGATATTTTTATAAATAATGGAAGACCTGGTATTTAGGAATTTGTTATGGTTGTTGAATTTAGTCCACGGTAAATAAAAACGTGTAGTTTGTTAAGATTATTCAGGAAGAGTTGTACTGTTATGAGCCTATATAATTAGCTACGTATAATGAAATAAAATGCATAAGTGGAGATGATTTATCTGATGATGATCCAATTGCTCATTTTGCTTTGTTTTCATATTGTGACCCAATCACATTTCAAGAAGCTATTAAAGATACAAAGTGGCAGAACGCTATGGATGAAGAGATCAAGTCAATAGAGAAAAACAACACTTGGGAGCTCTGTAATCTTCCAACAGGACAAAAATTCATCGGTGTCAAATGGGTTTATAAAACGAAATTGAAAAAGGATGGCGAAGTTGATAAATACAAAGCGCGACTCGTTGCAAAAGGGTATAAACAAGAATTTGGGGTGGACTATAAAGCAGTATTTGCACCAGTTGTGCGACTTGATACCATACGTGTGGTGTTATCTATTGCTGCTGCAAATTCATGGCCAATCTATCAATTAGATGTGAAGTCGGCATTTTTGAATGGGAAATTGGAGGAAGAGGTGTACGTCGATCAACCTCCTGGATATGTTAAGCAAGGTCATGAAAATCAAGTATATAAGCTAAAGAAAGCTTTATATGGACTGAAGCAAGTACCACGTGCTTGGTACAGCCGAATAGATGCTTACTTCGGTAAAGAAGGATTTCTCAAATGTCCTTATGAACACACACTTTATACAAAATTTGGAGATGCAAAGAAGTTTTTGATTGTGTGTTTATATGTTGATGACCTTATCTATGTTAGTAATGATGGTTCCATGATTGATGATTTTAAAAAATCCATGTTGAATGAGTTTTATATGACTGATTTGGGGTTAATGCATTATTTTCTTGGCATAGAAGTGATACAATCATCTGCTGGTACTTTCATTTCACAAAAGAAATACACTATGGAGATTCTTGACAGGTTTAAAATGAAGGACTGTAACTCAGTCTCAACTCCACTGGAACCAGGTTTGAAGCTCCGAAAGAATGAAGGAGGGAGAAGGGTAAATGCTACTCTTTTCAAGCAAATTATCGGAAGTCTCATGTATTTGACGTCTACAAGGCCAGACATTATGCATTCGGTTGGTTTAATCAGCAGATTTATGGAGAATCCGACAGAATCTCATCTCTCAGCAACAAAGAGGATTTTGCGTTATTTGAAAGGTACACCAGGTTTTGGAATTTTGTATAAGACTAATGGAGATTCAAGGCTGATCAGTTTTACAGATAGTGATTACGCCGGAGACCCAGATGATGGGAAAAGCACATCCGGGTCTGTGTTTATGTTGAATTCTGGGGCTGTCACATGGTCATCTAAAAAACAACAGATTGTGACGTTATCAACAACTGAAGCTGAGTTTGTTGCAGCTGCGTCCAGTGCGTGTCAAGCTATTTGGTTGAGAAGATTACTTGAAGTTATACACAACCAGAAAGAAGATCCAACAGTAATTTATTGTGACAATATGTCAACAATAAAGCTTTCGAAAAATCCAGTTCTACATGGAAGGAGCAAACACATTGATGTAAGAAAGCCATAGTGTTCATGGTTCGAAGGAGTTATATTCAAGCGTTACAAACACAAGAGGCAGAGGGGTCCAGATCAAACGATGAGGAAAGGACCAGACCTGTGGATCAACGATCAGATTCATACGTAGAGAATGCTAGCCGAGGGCTTCCACAATACAGTCGTGAGCTCACTAATAGCGACAATCCTGGTTTGCTTCTCGTCAGCTCCGTATTAACAGGGAAGAATTTTATTTCATGGAAACGGTCTATGTTGCTGGCGTTAAGTGCCAAAAGGAAAACCAGTTTTATTTTGAACGATGAAGCACCAGACGTTAACTCTGAAGAGTATGCGCAGTGGAAAGAATCTGACGACCTGGTTTTTTCTTGGATAATAAATTCTCTGTCAAGGGAGTTAGCCGACGTCTTTCTCTTTGCTCCATCCTCTAGGGAGCTGTGGAAAGAAATTGAGCAACGATATGGAGACAGCAACGGTCCACTTATATTCCATCTTCGCAGAGAAATATGTGCATCACGACAGGGGAATCTGTCCGTAGTGGAGTTTTTCAACAAAATCAAAAGAATGTGGGACGAGTATGGAGTGCTAAAACCTACAACGGTATGCAGATGCGGTGGTTCTCGAATTATAGCACAAGAGATATGTCAGGAGGAGCAACTCATGCAGTTTCTCTCTGGATTGAATGCGGAATTTGATCATGTTCGAGATCAAATCTTACTCATGGATCCTCTTCCATCTGTAAATAAAGCTTATTCAATGCTTCTCAAAATTGAAAAACAGAGAGATGTGGTGATTGATACGCAAAATGATTTTGTTCACTCTGCTTCTTTCACTAACAGATTACAGGGTAATTCTCTTGACAGTGACAGTGCGAAGAAAAATGGCAAAGCAAGTAAGAACAAAGAGGATAAATATTGTACGTTCTGTAAGAAGGGAGGACACGAACGAGCTGACTGTTTCAAGTTAAATGGCTATCCCGACTGGTATAAAGGAAAGAAGTTTACTAAGTCCAGGAAATTTGCAGCCCACGCCAACATGACTCACGAAACACAAACGCCACTGGAAACATCCGATTCAGAGTCATACACGGAACAGGTTTGCAACACAGATATACAAATGATGATTCAGAGGGAGGTTCAGAAAATTCTGAAAGGGAAATTAACACAGGAAGGAGGTTCAAGTGGTGCAGAGTTTACGGCATTTGCAGGAGCATGTGCAGGTAAACCCCATTTTCAATCTGATCTTATCAGCTTCGAACCATGGATTATCGATTCAGGGGCAACAACACATATGAGTAATTCTCTATCTCATATGACGAACATCACAAAATTACATTGTCCTAAGAGTGTGTATTTACCAGATGGGTCGGTTAAGGCTGTGACTTACGTTGGAGATGTGCGGTTTAGTCCAGATTTCTTGCTAACGCAAGTCCTTTATGTGCCACAATTTAAGCACAATTTATTATCAGTTAGCAAAGTGCTCAAGGATCAATGCTTGCATGTTTCTTTCTTGCCTAAGCACTGTGTTTTGCAGGACCAGAAATGTGAGAGGGTGGTAGCAGTTGGGGGTTTGCTCAATGGATTATATTGCCTCGATCAGTCCTCTTTTGATTCATCTATTTTGCAACAATTTAACAGCAGTCATTCTTCTGTTTTTTCTGTAAGTAATAATCTGGACGGTGGCTTTGAGCTTTGGCACAAACGTCTAGGACATATGTCCACAACAAAAATGCAGTATGTGTATAAGTTTCAACATTTGGATCAGTTGGGAGCTTGTGACATTTGCCACAAGGCAAAACAAACTCGAAAACCTTTCTGTAATAGCCAAATACAATCACAAAAACCTTTTGAATTGTTACATATTGATTGTTGGGGACCATACAAAAAGAAGTCTCTAACTGGTGATCGTTATATGCTAACAATTGTGGATGATTTTACAAGAGCAGTATGGACAATTCTTTTTCAAAGCAAAGATCAGGTTGTCCGGTTAATCGAAGATTTTTTTAAAATGATCCAAACACAATTTGCTATGCATGTAAAGATGATTCGCACTGATAATGGAACAGAGTTCACTGGACATAACATGCAACTGCTTTTACGTAATCATGGAGTGCTCCATCAGAAGTCATGCCCGTATACCCCTCAGCAAAATGGGGTTGTCGAAAGAAGGCATAGATCACTCCTCACCACTGCTAGAGCTTTATTAAAGCAAGCTCATTTGTCCACAAAATTCTGGGGAGAAGCCTTACTTCACGCCACTCGGTTGCTTAATATTTCTCCAACTAAGGTATTAAACTGGAGAAGTCCATATCAGGTTTTGTATAACAGAGTTCCTGATTATGCTCAGTTCAAAGTTTTTGGTTGTCTGGGGTATATGTCAAATACTAATCCATGTAAAGACAAGTTTGATAACAGGGCTTTTCCTGGAATCTACTTAGGCGGATCTTCTGGACAGAAGGGATGGAAGATGTATAATCTGGACACACACCAGCTCAGTGTGTCTCGCGATGTAACGTTTTATGAGGATACGTATCCTTATCAGTCTGGTTATTCTTCTCGTCTACAGGAGAATGATTCTCAGCCCAACAATGTTTTACCGAACTGTCTTTCTATTGACCCATTGCCAAAGATTGTATGTACAGAACCTACAGGAGAAGTTACTTGTCTTGACTTATCAGTGCCGGCGTCATCACCTCCAAATCCTACAACCACCGAATCTAGTGAGTTCTCCGCTCAGCGACCATCGACTCAACAGCCCCTCGTTCAAAATAATGTGCGTAGATGTTCTACCAGGACAAGAAAACAACCAACATGGTTGTCTGATTTTATCGTTAACCAGACCAGCGTTAACGCTCCTGCAGCTATTTTTCAATACACGGAGGATCATTCAGCGTTCCTTGCCAACATTGAGAAGATTCGTGAGCCGCGCACTTATCATGAAGCACGAGCTGACCCAAAATGGGTTCAAACAATGCAAGAGGAATTGGAGGCTTTGGAAAGAAATCAAACTTGGCAGTTGGTCTCTTTACCAGAAGGGAAGCATGCGATAACATCCAAATGGGTGTTTCGGGTGAAATACGCTCCTGATGGTTCTGTCTCCCGTTACAAAGCCAGGTTAGTAGCTCGGGGCTTTGATCAAGAATTTGGCATCGATTATCATGACAACTTCTCACCTGTTACGAAGGTAGTCATTGTTCGAGTGTTCTTAGCAATTGTCGCAGCCAAATGTTGGCCATTGCATCAGATTGACATAAATAATGCTTACTTACATGGGACACTCGATGAAGACATCTATATGCTTCCTCCAGATGGCTACACGACAGCTCGAAAAGATCAGGTATGTAAACTAACCAAATCATTATACGGTTTGAAGCAAGCGGGACGACAGTGGAATAAAGTTTTCACGGATAAACTAATTCAGCTGGGTTTTGTCAAGTCAATTCATGATTATTGTCTTTTTACCAAAACAACACCAACAGATTTCTTAGCCCTTATTGTGTATGTTGACGACATCCTCATTACGGGCACTTCTATTTCACTAATTCAGAG
>JANZXV010355923.1:0-11166 GCA_027576455.1 Erythroxylum roigii
TTATTCTGAGAGTTACGATATGTAATATATGTGTGTGGGTTTGAGTTACTTTTGTTTGTTCTGTCTTGGGTGGCATCTATGTATCCTCCTAGGGGGTATTTGGGTGTTACAATAATTCACTTATGAAGCATCATAAGAAAAACCACAATATTTTAAAAAACCACAATATTTTAAAACCAACTTTTTCTTCATTTTATTGTATAAAAATCAAAAGTCTACATTGTGTCCTTTAACACTCCTTACATATACATCATCAAAACCTAATACAAAAGTGCTATGTGAAAGAGGAAAATATGCAAAGTCTAACTAATCTGTCTAAAAATCCTAGTTGATCGACCTTTGAGCCATAACGAAATTCAAAGGGGCCTTTTAGTCTTGTCTAAAGCACTAGGTCTCCTGTCTCTTACCTGAAAAGCCACATTGTAATTTTTGATGAGTTTTACGAACTCAATGAGTGAATCATCATTGATGATTTCACCGAATCACATACACACATCATATATTGCACAATTTGTCATTATAAACATACATTTATTATTCAGATACTTACATAACAAGGCATATCATATAGTCATTCAATACAGCTTTGCAAAACATTCATGAATTTCAATCTTATATGAATGCTATATGCTTGAGACTCATGTTTGTTTTTATTGTTGTGACCGAGTGCCTATCACAAACTTATACAAATACTGGCCCATAGGGCTCAGTTAGAACAGAATCATAGAGCATAGCTCTACGTGCAGAATCAAAAATCACAGAACAAGGCTCTGTGAAAGCGCTTCGTGCTGGCAACTCAAGTCATAACGCCTTTATTTGAACATGCATTTTATGAAATGCATCAAATACATATATGTCATATATCACAATCATATGTGATGCTCAAACAAAGCTCATAATCATCAAACCTAAGTTCGGCATTCAACTTTCATTGAGAATCAAATGTCATCTAGAAATTCATATCCAATCAATGCACTTCCAACACATGGCCAACTATTAAACTCCTCGGACTTCAAGTCTGGAATTCAGAAAAAATTCAGAAATATATAAGTTTAACAAATCAAATCAATTCAAAACAAATCAATCCTAGGAAATCATCTAGGTTGACTTACAGTACACTCCAATATGCTATTGCCTGGATGGACCGGCAATGTCTAGAGGTTGATGTTCCAATTGCTCCTCTATATTAAATAACATACACAAATATCACAATTTGTACAATCATAAATGTTTAATAATGCACATGAATGAAATGAAATATGTACAATGCATGTTCATGATAATCCCAAGTATCTTACCATCAATTCCCATCATAAAATCATTCTCATAACTAAAACTCATCTAGGTATAATTTAGACTTTGGTTTATGCCTCATTAAAATCATTAAAATCTCTATTCTTTTCTCATTGAATCACTTCAGATCTTTCTAAGACACCCTATTCGGGTCTACTGTTCATGTTCAATTAGAAGGTGAAAATGAAGTAATTTGGTCATACTCTCTTCTAGAAAAGTGTACCTCTATGTCTTATGATTCCATTGACACCAAATTCACTCAAATTTGTTTAGTAATTGGGAAGATATTCCACAAACATTTTTGGACTGTTCTTATTCAGAAACAGTTTACTATGTACAACTTCCATCCAGAAATTGAACATCTTAAAGACTGAATCATAATTCGACTTCTTGAGATACTTTGTTTGCCTATGTCTCTTGTTTACTTTAAATAAAAAATTATCTCATTTTAAATCCTATAGATCCATATATAACCAAAAATATTGAGAGGTGTTCAGTAAAATATCCAGTTTATACTCTTCTAACTGATACCCCTACTTTGATTAGATTAATCTTTTTTTAGTCAAAAAAGCTATAATTTCTATGAAGAGATAGAGAAATGTGTTGTGAATCCAATGCTTTGAAAATCAAGTCATTTGGAGGTCGGACGACAAAGTTATGGCTGATAGAATCAACCAAGGTTTTGTCCACATAAGACGAAGCAGATAGCAGATGAATGGGAGAAGCTGATGAATGGAAAAAAACAGATGAATCATAAATCAGACGAAGCAGAAAGCCAACAAAGTAAAAAGAAGACGAAGCAAATAGTAGAGGATAGCAAGAAGCAAACGAAGCAAAGAACAGACGAAGCAAAAAGTAGATGAATCGAAAGCCGACGAAGCAAAGAACAGACAATAGCAAGAAGCAGACAAATTCCAAAAGCAGACGAATGCCAAAAAGCAGACGAAGCAAAAAACAGACGAAACAAAAAGCTGACGAAGCAAAGAGTAGACGATAGCAAGAAGTAGACGAAGCAAAGAGCAGATGATAGCAAGAAGCAGACGAAGCAAAGAATAGACAAAGCAAAAAGTAGACGAATCGAAAAGTAGACGAAGCAAAGAGCAGACGATAGCAAGAAGTAGACGAAGCAAAAAGCAGACGAAGCAAAGTCAACTTAAGACAATGCAACTTTTAAGGTGATATGACGTCATCATAGACGATACTTTTTTACAGACGATATGGCATCATCACAGACGATATGACATCATCACAGACGATACGTCTTTACAGACGATACCGATGGTTAACTTAAGACGAAGCAGAAGTCAACCTAAGACGATACAGATGGTCAATTTAGGACGAAGCAGAAGTCAACCTAAGGCGATACAGATGGTCAACTTAAGATGAAACAGAAGTCAACCTAAGATGATACAGATGGTGAACTTAAGACGAAGAAGAAGTCAACCTAAGACGATACAAATGGTCAACTTAAGACGAAGCATAAGTCAACCTAAGACGATACAGATGGTCAACTTAAGATAAAGCAGAAGTCAACCTAAGATGATACTATCTATACTCCTCCATTCAAAAACCTTTTTCTTGAACATCTCTAAGTTTTCATCAACTCACGTATAAACACCTATATATTCATACATATATGTATAGTGAAGAAACAGAGCATGTTTCATCTTTCTAAAACTTTAATATTTTACACTAACCCTATACGCCATTTCAATGCTACTTCAACTCCAAGAACGATTTCCACAACATCTGATCACTAACAATCCATCAAAAACCAAATAACACCATATCCATAATTTTCATCCCCTTAACATAATGTTCAAGAATATAAATATACGTTAATGCCATGATCACGCACTGATAATAAATTCTTCAACTTTATTTCAAAAATCCACAACTCCAACAATTTTGTTCACTACTTACTTTTTGAAGACTCTAAGAGCTTCGACTATCGTTAAGCCCTAACTCCATATAAAATACGAAATCCACTGTGAACATTAACCATCTTCTGGTTTTTCTTAAGGTAGAAGAAACAATTTACAAGGTGGGATTGGTTTAGGAAAAGGGAAAAACACATAAATCTCTTAAAAGGTGTTTAATGAAAAACTTTGTGTATTGGGAGGAAATTCGAAAAGGTGATTATGAAGAAATTATCTGGACAAAACTTAACCTTTCAACTCTTAGAGAACAGTAACCTACTTCTAGCAAAAGTACAACAAGCAACTTGACACGTGTCACTTTCCTATGGTCTAAGCTCTAACCAAGTTTCTTTTAAACTAAACTCCATTAATTCTATCTTTATAATCCAACTATCTCCAAATCTTCTTTTGATTTCTTTTCCCCTATTTTCCACAATACTCTATAAATTCTGAAAGTAAATCCTAAATGCACCAAAATTCACAAATACAATATTTCCACTAATCAATAATATTTCCAATATAGATAAGTTCAAAATTCACTAAATTTAAAAAAATCCCAATTCAATTCAATTATACCCGGAATCATTCATGAATGCATGTACAATTATTTTCATGTGTAAAACTTTCACTATTCATGTGTATATGTATGACATATTATGCATGAGCATGGAAAAATGCATTTCTAAGCTCTCATTAATCACTCATATTTACTATTCTATCCTCTCACAGGTGATGGGATGTTACAACTCTCTCCTCCTTAAAAGAAATTTCATCCTCGAAATTCTTACTTGTTTGTTTGAATAGGTGGGGATATTGTCTCCTCATATGCTCCTCTGTCTCTCATGTTACTTCTTCAGTTGAGTGGTTCCTCCAAAGGACTTTTACCAATGGAATGACCCTGTTCCTCAACTGCTTGATTTGCGATCCCACAATCTTGATCGGCTCCTTAACGTAGCATAAGTTACTAGCAACCTCAATCTCCTGAGCCGGTATCACATGTGTCGGATCTGATCGGTATCTTTAGAGCGTACTCACATGAAACACATTATGCAACTGAGACATCCCATTCGGTAGAGCCAACATATAGATCAAAGGTCCAATCCTCTTAATGATCTCATAAGGACCAATGTACCTTGGGCTCAACTTGCCCTTTTTACCAAATCTCTAAACTCCTCTCCAAGGTGACACTCTTAGGAAAACTCTGTCTCCCACACTGTACTCCATATCACATTGATGTTGATCCACATAATTCTTCTGTCTATCTTGAGCTGCTTTAATTCAGCTTCGGATAAACTTTACCTTTTCCACTATGTCCTGTATCAACTCTGGGCCTTCAACCATTCTCAAGCCCTCTTCATCCCAATACAATGGTGACCGACATTTTCTACCATATAGTACCTCATACGATGCCATTTCGATACTATTGTGATAATGATTATTATAGGAAAACTCTATTAATGCTATATATTGATCCCAAGCTCCCCTAAACTCCAATACACAAGCTCTAAGTATATCCTCAACAGTCTTGATTGTCCTCTCACTCTGTCCATCTGTCTGAGGATGAAATGTTGTACTGAAGTTTAACTTAGTACCCATAGCAGACTGCAAGCTCCTCCAAAATCTCGAAGTAAATCTAGGATCCCTGTTCGATACTATGGACACTGGAACCCCATGCAGTCTCACCACCTCATCCACGTATCTCTGAACCAACTGATCAAGTGAGTTATTCTCTCTCATTGGTAAGAAGTGGGCCAATTTAGTTAACCGGTCCATTATGACCCATATAACATCATGTTGCCTCGAAGTCTTAGGCAATCCCATGATGAAGTCCATAGCGATCCGTTCTCATTTCCACTTCAGAATGGGCAACAAATGGAGCTTCCCTACTGGAGCCTAGTGCTCAGCTTTAACTTGCTGGCAAGTCATACACCTAGATACATACTCCGCCTCTTGCTTCTTTATTCCAGACCACCAAAAATGCTGCTTTAGTGTGTTATACATCTTAGTAGTACCAGGATACATAGCATAGGTGGCTATATGAGCTTCCTCAAGTATCTCCTTCCTCAGATCATCCACATTAGGCACACACAGTCTTTGTCTCAACCATAATGTCTCATCTCTCAACTCAAACTCAGAATCCAGATTCACCTTCACTTTCTCCATAAGCTTCACCATATCAGGATCTTTGCCCTGGAGTTTCCTAATTCTGTCATGTAGCATCAGTCTCATCTTCAAAGTAGCAATCAAGGCCCTATCCTGCTCCAAATTCAATTCCTCATTCAGAGCTCTCAAATGAATCAGATTAGGTAGCCTCGATAATTGAATCTGAGCTGCACTGATATTAGACTTCTTGCTCAGAGCATCTGCCACCACATTAGCTTTCCCCGGGTGGTACTCAATAGTGTCATAATCTTTCAATAATTCAATCCATCTTCTCTGCCTTAAGTTCAACTCCCTCTGACTCAGCAGATATCTCAAACTCTTATGATCTGTGTTTATCTGGAAACTCTCTCCATACAAATAATTTCTCCAAATCTTTAGAGCAAAGACGATTACAGCTAGCTCTAAATCATGTACCGGATAATTGATCTCATGAGACCTTAATTGTCTCGATGCATAGGCGATCACCTTGCCATGCTGCATCAGTACACATCCCAATCCTTGATGTGAAGCATCACTATACACCACATATCCTCCAGTCCCTGATGGAATAGTCAACACCGGTGTGGTGGTCAACCGATGTTTTAACTCCTCAAAGCTCTTCTGGCACTCCTTATTCCATCTGAACACTACATTTTTTCTCAGAAGTTTTGTCAGAGGGGTCGAGATAAGAGAAAATCCCTCGACAAACCTTCGGTAATACCTGGCCAATCCTAGGAAGCTTCGGATCTCTAGCACATTCCTCAGAGCTTCCCAATTCATCACTACCTCAATCTTCTTCGGATCTACCTGTATGCCATCTCCAGTCACTATATGCCCTAGAAACACAACTTGATCCAGCCAAAATTCACACTTATTGAATTTGGCATACAACTGCTTCTCTCTCATAATCTGCAAGATGACTCTCAGATGCTCAACATGCTCCTTTATGCTATTCAAATACACCAAGATATCATCAATAAAATAAACACAATCACAAATCGATCTAAGTAGGGCTGAAACACCTTATTCATCTAGGCCATAAAAGCTGCTGGGGCATTAGTCAGCCCAAATGGCATAACTAAGAACTCGAAGTGCCCATACCTGCTCCTGAATGCACTCTTAGGTACATCAACCTCAGTTATCTTCAACTGATAGTATCCTGACCTCATCTGTAATATAATCAGGTCTACCTTCAACTTTGCTTGATCAATCTTAATCGAGCACCCCTTGCAGACTTCTATAACAGTAGTACTACCTAGAGGTGTACTTACCTCTAGTCCATGCTATAGCAACTCCCTGTCACAATGCAACCTATATGCCAATGCGGTGCAATAAAGGAGTGTGTGGATCCTAGGTCTAGCAGTGTAAAGGCCTCAAAGTTATAAATGAGAAGCGCACCTGCCACTACATCTGGTGAGTCTTGAGCTTCCTGCCTAGTCATAGCATAGACTCGGGCCTGGGACTGCGGTCGACTGCCCCGCCCCTCAGTCCTCCTGGAAGAACTCCCAAAACTCACTCTACCTCTACCTTAGCCTCTCTGTCTAGATCCACCACCTCTGCTTTGCTGGACCGTAGTTTCATTCCCAGATCGCCCACCCACAGCAGGCTAAGCTCCCAAAGTAGTAGGACAATCTCTGATCTGATGGTCCCTGGAGCCGCATTTGAAGCAAGCTCTAGTTAGCTTCCAGCACTCACCACCATGCCTCCTTTCATAGTGCTCACAAACTGGAAACTGATTTTGTGCCGCACCTCTCCTATTGCCAGTCTGTAAAAATCTACCCCTCTACCCAGATCCTGACTGCCTGGATCCACCTAATGATTTGAAGGCTCTATTATGGCACTTACTGAATCTTCTGCCCGAATTGCCCTGACTCTCACTAAGCCTCTTCCCTCTAGACCCTTGGCCAGTCTCTGCTTGTCTCTCACTCAATAACTGCTTAATCCTGATAGAAGCAGCTCTCAGCTTAATGAAGCCGCTTAGGTTTGAGATGGCCAATCTTGTTCTGATCTCTAAATTGAGGCCATCCTCAAACCTCCTACACTTGTCTTCTTCAGTAGGAGTCAGAGCAGTAGCATAGCCCATGAACTCATTAAATCGAATCTCATAATCTACCACTGACATCTTACCCTGCTTTAATTCCAGGAACTCCTTCATTTTCCTGTCCAAATAGATCTTAGGCATGTAATTATCTCTGAAGACTCTCAGAAAGTCTTCCCACTTTAACTGGCAAGGCCTGGTGGTACTGCCTGGAACAGTCTTCCACCACTGATAAGTTGGGCCTTGTAGTAAAGACACTACATAATCAAACCTCTCATTAAGCTCGTAGTCCATTTGATCAAATACCCTTTCCGTCCTCTCTGACCATCCCTCGCCCTCAGTAGGATCTGTGCTGCCATAGAAGTCCACAGCTCCCTGCTTCTACAGCCTATCATACCTCCTCTCCCTTCTCTCGGGAACTCTAGGAGGCATCTCCTCTGATTGAGGCACCGAGGACTCCCTACTAGCTCCTACCGATCTTTGGTCAGCTGGTTGATCAATTTGATCACCTAAGGCGGATGACCTATAACAAACAACAACTTTAATCATTATCCACATTTCTCACAATATTTTATGCTTAACAACTCTATATGTCCCAACAGATGCCAACCACGCTTTGATACCACAAAAATGTAGTGTCCCCTGACTGCATGGTACACACCGGGACACCCGGAGGTCATTTCAGTACATATCCTAATATAAGGGCGAGCTACGATCGATCACTACATTCGCTTCACATGGCATGGTATCATAATTCGCTTATGAAGCATCATAAAAAAGACCACAATATTTTAAAATCGAAAGTCTACATTGTGTCCTTCAACACTGCTTACATGTACATCATCAAAATCTAATACAAAAGTGCTATGTAAAAGAGGACAATATTCAAAGTCTAACTAATCTGTCCAAAAATCCCAGCTGATCGACCTTTGAGCCATGACTTCTCCAAAGGGTCCTTTTAGTCCTGTTTAACGCACTAGGTCTCCTGTCTCTTACCTGAAAAGCCACATTACAATTTTTGATGAGTTTTGCGAACTTAATGAGTGAACCGTCATTAATGATTTCACCAGATCACGTACACACATCATATATCACACAATTAGTCATTCTAAACATACATTTATTATTTAGATACTCACATAACATGGCATATCATATAGTCATTCAATATAGCTTTGCAAAACACTCATGAATTTCAATCTTATATGAATGCTATATGCATGAGACTCACATTCGTTCTTATTGTTGTGATTGAGTGCCTATCACAAACTTATACAAATATTGGCCCATATGGCTCAATCAGAACAGAATCATGGAGCATAGCTCTACGTGCATAATCAGAAATCACGGAGCAAGGCTCTACTTGGAAGCGCTTCATACTATCAACTCAAGTCACAATGCCTTTATCTGAACATGCATTTTATGAAATGCATCAAATGCATATATGTCATAGATCACAATCACATATGATCCTCAAACAAAGCTCATAATCATTGGACCTAAGTCCGACATTCAACTTTCGTTGAGAATCAAATGTCATTCAGAAATTCATATCAAATCAAAGCACTTCCAATACATGCCTAACTATTAAACTCCTTGGACTTCAAGTCCGGAATTAAGAAACAATTCACAAACAATTCAGTAATATGGAAGTTTAACAAATCAAATCAATTCAAAACAAATTAATCCTAGGAAATCATCTAGGTTGACTCACAGTACACTCCAATATGCTATTGCTTGGATGGAATAGCAATGTCTAGAGGTTGACGTTCTAGTTGCTCCTCTATACCAAATAACATACACCAATATCACAATTTGTACAATCATAAGTGTTTAATAATGCACATGAATGAAATGAAATATGTACAATGCATGCTCATGACAATCCTGGGGATCTTACCATCAATTCCCATCACAAAATTATTGTCATATCCAAAACTCATATAAGTATAATTTATACTTACGTTTATGCCTCACTAAAATCATTAAAATCTCTATTCTTTTCTCATTGAATAACTTCAGATCTTTAAAAGACACCCTATTCGGGTCTACTGTTCACGTTCAATCAGAAGGTGAAAATGAGGTAATTTGGTCATACTATCTTCTAGAAAAGTGTTCCTCTATGTCTTATGATTCCATTGACATTAAAATAACTCAATTTGGTTCAGTAAATGGGAAGATATACCTCAAACATTTTCGGACTGTTCTTATTTAGAAACAGTTTACTATATACAAATTCCATCCAGAAATTGAACTCTTAGAGACTGAATCATAATAAGATTTCTTGAGAAAATTTGTAGGCCTATATTTCTAGTTTACTCCAAATTAAAAATGATCTCATTTGGAATCCTATAGATCAAGATATCATCAAAATAGAGGAACATCTTCAGTAAAATATCTAGTTCATACTCTTCCAACCGATAACCTTACTTTGATTAGATTCATCTTTTTTAACTCAAAACCAAAAGCTATAATTTCTATGGAGAGATAGAGAAATGTGTTATGAATCCAATGCTTCAAAAATCAGATCATTTGGACGTCGGACGACAAAGTTATGGTTGAAAGAATCAAACAAGGTTCTGTCCACATAAGACGAAGCAGATAGCATACGAAGCAAAAAGCAGATGAATCAACAAGCAGACGAAGCAAAAAGTAGATGAAGAAAAAAGCAGACGAATCGAAAAGCAGATGAAGCAAAGAGCAGACAATAGCAAGAAGCAGACGAAGGAAAGAGCAGACGATAGCTAGAAGCAGACAAGAAAAGAGCAGACGATAATAAGAAGCAGACGACGCTAAAAGGCAGACGATAGCTAAAAGCAGTCAAAGCAAAAAGTAGACGATAGTAAGAAGCAGACGAAGCAACAAGGCAGACGATAGTTAAAAGCAGACAAAACAAAGAGCAGACGATAGCAAGAAGCAGACGAAGCAAAGAGGCAGATGAAGCAAAAGGTAGATGAATCAGAGTCAACATAAGATGAAGCAAAGTCAACTTAAGATAATGCAACTCTTAAGACGATATGACATCATCACAGACGATATGACGTCATCACAGACGAAGCAAAGAGTAGACAATAACAAAAAGTAGACGAAGTAAAGAGGCAGAAGATAGCTAGAGAGCAAGCGATAGCAAGAAGCAGACGAAGCAAAGAGGCAGACGATAGCTAGAAGCAGATGAAGCAAAGAGCAGACAATAGCAAGAAGTAGACAAAGCAAAGAGGTAGACGAAGCAAAAGGTAGGCGAATTAGAGTCAACTTAAGACGAAGCAAAGCCAACTTAAGACGATGCAACTCTTAAGACGAAGCGGAGTCAAATTAAGATGAAGCAAAGTCAACTTAAGACGATAAAACTCTTCAGACGAAGAGGAGTCAACTTAAGACAAAGCAACTCTTAAGACAAAGCGAAGTCAACTTAAGACGAAGCAAAGTCAACTTAAGATGATGAAACTGTTCAGACGAAGAGGAGTCAACTTAAGACGAAGCAACTCTTAAGACAAAGTGGAGCCAACTTAAGACGAAGCAAAGTCAAGTTAAGACGATGCAACTCTTAAGACGTAGCGGAGTAAACGTAAGATGAAGCAAAGTCAACTTAAGATAATGCAACTCTTAAGACGATATGACATCATCACAGACGAAGCAAAGAGCAGACAATAACAAAAAGCAGACGAAGTAAAGAGGCAGAAGATAGCTAGAGAGCAAACGATAGCAAGAAGCAGACGAAGCAAAGAGGCAGACGATAGCTAGAAGCAGATGAAGCAAAGAGCAGACAATAGCAAG
>JANZXV010355935.1:0-11165 GCA_027576455.1 Erythroxylum roigii
AGCTTCAGTCAGTTTATGCTCACCACTAAAGTGAGTTAATAACCAGTGTCAAGTATCAGATTTAGCTATCAGCTAGCTAGCGGTTCCGGAATAGAATCTAAGTTAGATAAGATTTTAGATAAGATTTTAGATAATATTGGAGGCATGGAGGATGAACATAGGAGGCTTAAAAGCATATTCGAGCAAGTCACTGTGTAACAGCCTAGATCACCTGCTCACAGATATTGTCCGCTTTGATCCTTGGCCCAGCCAAGCCCTCACGAGTTTGCTTTTTCCGAGGCCTTCCCATGAGGTCACCCATCCTAGAAGGCCCAAAGCAGACAATATCTGTAAGCAGGTGATCTGGGATGTTACATACTGAGAACCACGCCTCTTCAATAAACAATCTGGAGGTCCAAGAAGGTCAACTAATGGCAGCAATTTCTACTCTGACTGTAGGAACCCTTCTAAGCACTACCAAGTCTAACCCAAAGGAATGGATCATGGACTTTACTCAAACCAAAGAAAAGAAACTCGAACATGCGAAGGAAGACGGAGCTAAGGGAGAAGGATAAGTAATTATGGAATTTCTTCTAAGTGAGCTTGTAAATGAGCCAATCAAGGAACCTCATCGAAAATTTTTGTACCCTATTCTAGCTCAGTAAAAGTCAATTACAAGTAAGGTGATGAGGAATTCTAGGGAGGTTGAATTAAACAAGGATGAAGATATAACGAAACATTTACAAACGAAGATCACACTAAAGAAATCAAACAAGAAAAAGGTCAAGGAGTGCATAGCGGAAGAAAACCCTAACATAGCATAAAATAAAGAGGACCTAGGGGATTTTTTACATTCCTTGCAGTATCAATGAAGTCAAAATAGGCAGGGCATTCATAGATTTGAGAGCAAGTATCAATATGATGGACTATACCTTCAGTCAAAAATTAGGGTTAGGAGAGTTAGAACCCACAAAGATGGTAATGAAGACGGCAGATAGAACAATTCATCAACCAAAGGGAATTATTAATGTAACAGCTTAGACCACCTGCTTGTAGATATTTTCTGCTTTGGGCCAATGCCTTAGTGCTCCCGACCCGTACGGTTTTGCTTTTCCAGCATGTAGGCCTCTTTTGGACATTACTCCTACAGGACTTCCCAGGAGGTCACCCATCCTGGTACTACTCCTGCCTAAGCACATTTAACTTCAGAGTTTTGATAGGATCTGGTGCGTTAGGACATGAAAAACGCGTCTATAAGGGAAGGTATCCACACCCTTATAAGGGAAGGTTCTCCTTCCCAAACGATGTGGGATAGAGCCCATAGTCTTAGTGCTACTAGGATATCTACTTCTACTATGCCAAAGCGGACAATATCTGCAAGCGAGTGTTCTGGGCTGTTGCAATTGATATAAAAGTCAGTACCCGGGCTGTTGTGGCCAGTGAGGACGCTAGGCCTCCTGAGGGGGAGGGGTGGATATTGTAAAAGCCCAAACCACCAGCTTGCAGATATTGTCCGCTTTGGACCAAAGCCTTAGTGCTCCTGACCCGCATAGTTTTATTTTCTAGTGTATAGGCCTCTTTTAGGCACTACTCCCGCAAGACTTCCCAGGAGGTCACCCATTCTGGTACTACTCTTACCCAAGCACGTTTAACTTCGGAGTTCTAATAGAATCTGGTGCGTTAGGACATGAAAAACATGTCTACAAGGGGAAGGTATCTATACCCTTATAAGGAGTGCTTCGTTCTCCTTCCCAACCGATGCGGGATAGAGCTCATAGCCTTAGTGCTATCAGAATATCCACCCCCTTCAGGAGGCCCAGTGTCCTCGCTAGTCACAACAGCCCGAGTACTAGCTTTAATACCAATTGTAACGACCCAGACCACCTACTTGTAGACATTGTCCGATTTGGCGTAGCAGAAGCGGATATCCCAGTAGCACTAAGGTTATGGGCTTTATCCCACATCGTTTGGGAAGGAGAACGAAGCACTCCTTATAAGGGTGTGGATACCTTCCCCTTACATATGTGTTTTCCAGGTCCTAATGCACCAGATCCCATCAGAACTTTAAAGTTAAATGTGCTTAGGCAAGAGTAGTACTAGGATGGGTGACCTTCTGAGAAGTCCTAAGGGAGTAGTGTCCGAAAGAGGCCTACATGCTAGAAAAGCAAAACCGTGCGGGTGGTCTGGGTTGTTACAATTGGTATCAAAACTAGTACCCGGGCCGTTGTGGCCAGTGATGACGCTAGGCCTCCTGTGGGGGGGGGGTGGATATCCCAGTAGCACTAAGGCTATGGGCTCTATCCTACATCAGTTAGGAAGGAGAACGAAGCACTCCTTATAAGGGTATGGATACCTTCCCTTTACAGATGCGTTTTCCATGCCCTAACGTACCGAATCCCATCAGAATTCAGAAGTTAAACGTGCTGGGCAAGAATAGTACCAGGATGGGTGACCTCCTGGGAAGTACTGCGAGAGTAGTGTCCAAAAGAGTCCTACACACTAGAAAAGCAAAACCATGCAGGTCGGGAGCACTAAGGCTTTGGTCAAAAGCGGAAAATATCTGCAAGCGGGTGGTCTGGGTTGTTACAATTAAGCATGTGCAAATACAAAAGGAAGATATTGAGGATCCTAGGAATGTCGAGAAGAAGAAGGAGAAGGAAGGAGAATCAAAGGGAGAGTGGAATCCAAGGCATGGTAGCTCATGTGCAAACTGTAAGATTGATGAGTGCGCTACCATTGCACGATTCATTTGAACCACCTTAAGCACAAGAAGAGCGTTGAGCTACTGACGTTAAAAGAAGCGCTACATGGGAGGCAACCCATAGACTATTAATTTGATGTTATTTCCCTTGATTTTTAGATTGTTGAATTCCGTAGTTAGGTTATTTTGTTTCCAAATAAAATCTTGAAGGCATAGGACTTCGACATGAATTGATGATCGAGGAAGTAATCAAAAGAGAGGTAAAAGGGCCATAAAGAGTTAAGGAGTGATTCCGGAAAATTGGAGAAGGTCAAAAGAAGAGAAAAATTAAAAATTGGTAGAAAATTGCAAGCCATGATCGCAGCCTACGACAGGGTAAAAAAGGGACATGCGAATTCAATTTCAAATTTTACCATTTTACCCTTCATTCACCTATATATTCATTTCTTACTTCATTTTTTCACTCACTTTTATTTTTACTTTATCTCTCTAAATTTAGAACCTCCAAACACTCTCACTTCTCTCTACCCAAATTTCAAACTTCTACCTACTCCCAAACCAGTATGTCACACATTAAGCAGTCAGCAAAGCGCGATCAATCATCAGGACGAAACCAAGTCTCGGAACGAGGGAAAAGGAATAGGGAAGCTGATTACAGAGTACCTTTCCCAATCTTCTCATATGAGGAAGGTACCCATTTTCATTCTCTTTGTAATAAGCAAATTATGGTTCCAAAATATTTTCATTTTGAAACTTTAGATAGATTAGAATTGCGAGACAAGGTCGAAAATTTAGCGGAGAGAATTCAATGGAGACACTTTATTCAATTTCAGTACCTAGTTAATGAAGAACTTACCTTAGAATTCTTTACATCCCTTTAGTTAAAATCCAACAAACCTAGGGAATTATGGTTTAGGTTACGGGGATAACCTTATAAGCTTAATTATGAGATGTTGTATGAAGTTTGTGGTTTCCTTGAATCGTCAGTAATGGATCAACATGATGATCTCCGAGTTACCCCCTACTAGACTTAACTAACTGGGTTAGAGTGTTTTGATGCCAAGAATGCACACAACAAAATCATCAGGAGCCACGAACACTTGTTGATCCACAAATTCATGTGTCAAACTATTTTTGACAAAATGGAAACCAACAAGTGTTTAACGAAAGAACTTTTCATTTTGTGGTGCATGGATCACTACATCCCAGTTTGCATAATCACCCACATTTTTAACGCAATTATTGTTACTGGATGTAAGAGGAGCAATAACTTAGTGCAATGAACTCACGGTCTACCATCCTAAATTCATGAACCATCATCATTTATGGCGAGTTGAAATCCAGAAATCCCATAATATGGAACTTCGAAATATTAGTGCCAAGACACATATAGAGGTCAGGACTAGCCAAGCGAGTTCAAGTGCTCAACAACAATAAAAAGAGGATTCAACCAACGAGGAGTTTATGAAGGAAGAAGAAACAGAAGAACCGGGCTAGAAGAAAGTGCTTGATACAATCTCCACAAACACCAAGGTAATTACAAATACATTTACGGAGAACTCTAGAAGAATAAAGGAGATGGTCCGAACATAATGACGTTAGAGCTGGGACATACGTCATATCCATCGTTATGTTTTTTTGCTTTAAATGTGAATTTTGCATATTATATGATAGTTTATTAGGTTGCATTTTGTGAATTGTGTGAATGTGTCAATGGCTTAGATGGATTTAAATTGATTTAATTTTGAACATAGTCTATTAGGTTGTGAAGAATCATTAGCTTGCAAAATTAGTGAATTGGGTTCTATGGCTAAACATACAGCTTTATTAGGATTTAGTGTTAATTTGTAGCCCTCTAAATTGTCACAGTCATTCATAATTTGAGGTCTTTCGATTTACGTAGTTTTGATAGTATTTTTGTATAGAAACGAGTAGCTAAAGCAACAAGATAGGCAATAAAAAAACATTTTGTTAACTTTAAATAAATTGCTATTCCAATGGTCTTCGGGTTATGAATAAAGCTAGTAGCTAGTTGAGAATGTGATGTAGCTGAGTAACCGGATCGACATACATTGCAAATATGTGCCTTCATGTCAAAAGGCTATAATGATGTTCTAACCAAGCATCTTAATAAAAAAATATGACTTAGTCGAGTAACCAGATCGACATTCATCACCAATACAATTATATTTTCCTCCATTATATTACCTTAGTAAAGCAATAGTAACACAACTTGCTCCAAGTTATCACAAAGATTTCCTATTTTACAAAGAAAAGATTTTGCCAAAGGCTCATCATCTAGGCTTCCTTGAACCTTTTTAAGAGCTAAGTTTTTGTCTCGTTTCATGTTGCAAATGGTTGTTTCCTCTCCTCAATTTACAACCAAATTTAATCAGGCCCCTATAAGCATATCCAAACAGCTTTGATTTTAGCAAGCTCACTCAGTTCTTGTGATGAAAAATAATGCTAAACTTAATACAACCACATATTATGGTTGTCCATCAAAAGTAGGCATCTCATTCTTTTAAACATTTAGGCTAGTATATGATGGTGTGGGGTTGATTGGGTGTTAGGAAAGGGGTGGGTTTTGGCTAGGTTCAATGGGGGATTTTTCGTTCACAATGGTTAGTCGGCTTGGTGTGGCTAGGTTCTTGACATTGCTAGATTCGATGTAGGTAGAAATTCTTGTTGTTCCTGTAGTGGGTAGGCTATGATGATGCAGGAGTCCTTCAAGTTTTTGGCTCAGAAGACCTATGATTGTTCTAAGATCACCCATTTGATATTTTAATTATAAAATTAACTCCTCCACTAATAGAAATCACTAGACACTTAACTTTAGTTGATCCACTCGAGTTTCTATCTAAGTTTACCAAAAACCAGTAGCTTTTTTAGATGCTACCATTTCTTCCTAATACTAGAAATGATAAAACTATGATGTAACATTAGGAAAAGGTGTAAGAATGGTGGGAACTACTGGAGAGTGTGTATGGAAATTAGAGATGAAAATAGGTGAAAAAGTATCTATTATTGTTAAAGATGGAAGGATACAAAACCAGTAGTTTTTTTATAGGCTGCCATCTCTCCCACCTAAAAGTTGCTAAAATGACAACAACATTCTCATAGCCTCTCCTCCTTCCTATCATTTGTATATAACTCCCTCCCTTACATTGTAATAAATTTTTCAAGCTCATCCTTTTGGAATTATGAAAGGACACATGAGATAACAAAATACTCAAGTTCCCAAATACAGAATTGGAATGTTGATATATTAGAGAATGTAATCTGTAGACCTATAGCAGTGACTGGTAATGTGCTGTTGATCGTTTTGTAAGCTTTACAATTTATATCCTTCAAAATACCATAAGTGCACGGGTCATGGTTTGTAGTATGTGAAGGTTCAATCCCACGAGGAAGTGTGAATTAATCTAATCTTACGTTATCGAAGGCTTAGAAAATTCATAAATTGAAAATAAAAATTGAAAAAAAAAGTAAATGTGGGAAAGTGATTATCAAGAATTTAACTCACAAGTTTAACGCAAAAGAAATTGAAATTGAGCAACACAAAAGTCATAAAGGGAATTAACCAAGAAGAGTTACCAAATTATAAGAGAGGGGATTTCCCTATCATTAATGCTAATATAGTCAATTATGCGTTATTGTGGTGTCAATTTTAGATTATCGTAGGGTGAATTACTCTCTCTCAAGTTATAATCATTAAACCCTAATTGAATTATGAAAATTGTAATCTCTCAATTAATAAAAGACCTACAACTCTAATTAGATCTAAGCTCTTTAATAAACTACGGGTCTCGCGGATCTCTCTCTGCACGATAATTGATATGAATAATCATGTGGTCTATTAGATCACTTAACACACATTAATCTAATCCAATCTTTTTTATCTGGTTTACCCTCTCTGTTTATTACTAAAATATGAAAATATTATAATCAATGACAACACCTAATCATAATAACACACAAATAACTATATTAGCAGTTAATCAAGGTAAAATCTCAAAGGAAAAGTTAGAACATCATCAACAATCCAAGATACATTATCATACAATCCATCATCATCTTATACATTCAATGAACAAAAATAAAGATATAAAGGAGAAAGAACTTGGATCGGATGACCCAAGAAGGCAGCAACGTCTAAAGATCCGCTTCCTCTCTCGTTTGCTCTCTCTCTTCTTCTTCTCTCCCTTGAAGCTTTCCCCAAATGGTAAAATTGGAGGCTCTCCTTTCAAGTCTCCTCTTTTTTTTCTTTATAGTCTTTTCTAATTAGGGCAAATGTAGGGCTTTTCTCATACCTAAAAGGTCTAAAAAGTCCCTTGAAAACTCAAGTCGGGAAGGCTATTCACGTGTTCTATCGTGCATTGTGGCCTATAGTGCCACGATTGTGGCCTCTGAGTGAGCCTTCTATCACGATCATAGTATACTGGCCACGATCATGGCCCTTTATTTTGGTTCGGATCTCCTCCGAAACTCTAACTCATCAAGGCACCTTAAATACACAACATTGAAGCTCAAAAGCATGCTCTAACCCATAAAACACTTAAAACCAATGTTATGAATACCGTACCGGGTTTGGTACCGGATTGAGCTTTGGAACGGAACTGTACCAGTACCGGTCGGTATCGGGTACTGTTTCGGAATATTTTTTAAATTTATAAAATATTCCCTAAACTTTTTTAAAATTACAAAATAGTCCATATTGATATATTATACAGTTGTACTGTATACTTTACTAGTTTGCTGTTTACATCAACCATGCTTTCAAAAATCTTAATAATAAATAATAATGACAATTAATTTGAAATAAAAATAATTTTTAAATATTTTACATATAAATAATAACCACGATTAATATAATCAAAGACAATCATCATCATACAATTATAAAACTAAGAATAATACAAAGCATTTAGCTTTCTCGTAATACGATATTTGTGTTTCATGTAAATGGTGTGCTTTATTTTCTTTCAAGGCCTAGCATAATTAGGATCATACTTTTCAAAATAAAACCTCATTTGAACTTCAAATTCTCATAAGGCCTAACCAAATGAGTTTTGAAATAATTGAGTCCTATGTTTAGTTCATAGTTGCTTAGTATAAGCCAAGCTTAAAATAATCACTTTCTTATTTCACTTGTAACTTTGTCAATTGTTAAGTGATTGTATGATGTAAGACGTGGAAAATTTGGAATGCACTCAATAAAACAAATTATTAACAGGAAGAAAGAAATTTAAGTCCAAACAACAAGCCCGAAAAATCTCAAAGCTTAATTCAAGTTCTATTTTTTAGCGTTTTCATTAGGTATTAGCTAGTGGTATATTACCAAGGTAGGTTTGAAAATAAAAAAATAAAGTACTAAATTGAAAAAAATAAAATCCATCTTATTCTTACTAACCCTAACTTCATCCCTGACCCTATTACACTCACAGAAAAACCGACCATAAAAGAGAGGAGACTGAAGAGAGAAGACAACTACCAGCCTATACAAAAAAAAAGATCCAGCTACCAACGTCTCTTGTTTTTAACAGTCCAACCTTTAACTCCTCTGATCTACTATCACCTGCTCTCCAAAAAATTTGCTACACCGTCGGGTCTCGGGTCACTGCCTCACTGGGTCTAATGTCCTAACTCGCCCGATCTACGAGCTAGAAGTAAAAAAGACGGTCTTCGACATGAATCCGAATAAAACTCCAGGGATTGATGGATTCAATGCCTTATTTTTTCTAAAGCAATGGAGGCAGGTTAGGCCTGTGGTAGTAGCTTACATCCAGGAGGTTTTTAGCTCTGGTCGGTGGGACGAGGACTTGAATCATTCCATACTGGTTCTAATTCCTAAAATCCCCACCCCTACTAACATGTCTCACTTTCATCCGATTAGTCTCTATACAGTGCTCTATAAGATTGTTTCAAAAGTCATCGTGAATCAAATTAAGAATCAACTGGAGCATCTGGTTGAGGAGACCCAGTGCAGCTTCATTTCGGGCAGGCATATTACTGATAATATCATCATCGCTCAAGAAGCCATCCACTCGATGCGCAAGAAGAAGGGGCAAAAGGGCTTTCTTGCTATCAAGGTAGACTTGGAAAAGGCTTATGATCGATTAAGATGAGACTTTATTCAAGATACTCTTATTGACATTAGGCTCCCAGAGCAACTTATCACGGTTATCATGAAGTGTGTTACCACTGTCACAATGCAAGTTGATTGGCAAAGTACTCATACGGACCATTTTAAGCCCTCCAGAGGTCTTCAAAAAGGAGACCCATTATCCCCTTACCTCTTTGTGCTGTGCATGGAGAGGCTGGGTCATTTGATCAAGCAAAAGGTGACACACGACTTATGGAAACCAATTCACTTGAGCCTTAACGGGCCGCCAATCTCTCATTTATTCTTTGCCGATGATTTGGTGCTTTTTGGGGAAGCCACAGAAGCCCAAACGCGTACCATAGCACACACGTTGGAAGTTTTTTGCCAATCATGGGGACAAAAGGTGAACATGACCAAAACTCATATTTTCTTCTCCAAAAACGTCTCCCCACCTTTGGCGCAAAGGATCAGCCAGCTCCTTAACTTCAGTCGTACCACGAATCTTGGGAAGTATCTAGGTGTCCCTATGGTCTATGTGCGTACCACGAGGGATACCTATCAGTATATCCTGGATAATGCGCGCAAGAAACTTTCAGGATGGCAGGAAAAGTGTCTGTCTCTTGCTGGGCGAGTTATTTTAACCCAATCTGTTATTTCGGCTCTCCCCATTTTCACTATGCAAACGGTTCGCCTCCTGCGTCATCTATGTGATGACTTGGAGCGAACCATGCGAGACTATATTTGGGGATCGATGAGATACACTAGGAAGCTGCATCTAGTTAAATGGTAGCATGTGTGTCAACCCAAGAAATTGGGGGGCCTCGATCTTAAGCGCATTAGATAGACCAACGATGCTCTTCTCATTAAGCTAGGTTGGGACTTAATCGCAAAGTCCACAAATTTCTGGGTCCGGATCTTACGTGCTAAGTATTGCCTAGACCCCAACTTTATCCAACCCCAGATTGCTAGACTGGGGGCTTCGGGAAGCTAGCGAAGTATTGCAGCCACTTGGAGCTTTGTACGCCAAGGCATAAAGTGGAAAGTGGGAAATGGGCGAAGGGTGTTATTCTGGATGGATAATTGGGTGAAGGATTGGGGGCCCCTTGTTTTTGTTGTGATCGCTCCCCTCCCCGCAAACATTCTTTCTGCCACAGTTGAGGAGTATACGGATGATGACGGGCATTGGCAATGGCAACTGTTCCAACAATACCTCCCCTCCACCGTCTGCCAGGACATAGCGGCGGTTCACATCAATCCAGCAAGCACGGTGATAGATGTGATTACTTGGGGGCAAACCACCTATGGGAGATTTTCAACAGCTTCGGCCTATGATTTAATTGAAGGAAATATCGCACCTGACTCTCATAATTACTGGATTTTATCTAGAAATGGCCAGGCCCAAAAAGGATTAGGGTGTTCCTTTGGCTTCTAGTTAAGCAAAAGCTGTTAAACAATCACCAGCGGGTGGTTCGACATCTCACAATAGATAGCAGTTGTTATTTTTGCGGGACTGAGGAGCCCGCGTTACATGCTATTCTAGACTACAGACACGCGCGAAATTTCTGGTTCAAGTTCCCCTCGGCTGTGGTTGACACGGAATTCTTCCATCAAGAAATGGAGCGGTGGGTCACAGCTAATCTTATGAAGCAATCGCAGCTGCAGCAAATCCCCTGGGCCATAATCTTTGGTGTTGCTTGCTGGTCTTTATGGCGATGGCGAAACAAAAGCATCTTTGAGACAGATTTTGAGTTGGCAACAGATGGGGCCAAGATTATTCTAGACTATGCCAATTGGATAGTTAGAGCACGTTTAGCTAAAAATGGTATATATCGAGATCAGGGTTTAACCACTGGCCAGATTATAGGATGAACCAAACCGATGGAGGGATGGATCAAGCTTAATACCGACGGGGCGGTCAAACAGAATTTTAGCATAGTGGTAACTGGCGGGCTGCTTAGAGATTGTCATGGGCAATGGCAAGGGGGCTTCCTACATCACATTGGCAGCGCCTCGCCCTTAGCTGCCGAACTCTGGGGCGCCCATTCAGGGCTCCGTATGGCCTGGACGCTAGGATATCGACGAGTGATCGTCGAAGTGGACTCTTTAGAGGTTATCAATATCCTTTCTTCAGTGTTTACACAATCTACTAAGATTTCTTTTTTGGTGACAGGTACTCGTGACCTCATCTACCGTATGTGGGAAGTACAGCTCCAGCACGTGTATAGTGATCCAAGTAAAGCGCATTTCATGGCATCTTAAGAGGATACTGTGATATGTTGAAGTATAAAGAATTTGACATCTTATATTAGACAGAAAGAAATAATAATTTGACAAGCTATCACTACAAGAAAAAGATAAATTGGCGACGGAAAATTAGCG